>JAWQRO010000214.1:0-48468 GCA_033557835.1 Helochares maculicollis
TATATATATAGAGAGAGAGAGAGAGAGAGAGAGAGACAGAGACAGACTGAAATAATAATCATCGTACTTGTTTCATAGTTTTGAAAGGAAACAAGAAGTTCTAAGTTTTAAGTAGATTTTTAAAGAAAAGACTGTTTTGGCAAAATTTGTATTTGTTTTAACATTTTGTAAGCAGCTACACTTCCAAGAAAGTGTGCTTTTAATTAGTTATAGTATGTTACATAAAGTAAGTAAATTGCTTCAAAGCCGTGCAACAGATGCGTTTCCCTTTCATTAATAATGTATATCGTAATTTCCATGTTTATATTGTGGCGGTTTATACAATGGAGAAATTAATTTAGTGAATCTCGTTGCATGATACATGGAGCATTTCATGATGTAAATTTGTTCCATCATCAACAGCTTTAACAGACAAAGTTGTAACTAATTCTGTTCGATGTTAGTAGTTTGATTAACAAGTTTCACAAGCTTATTTTATTCTGTGTGTCTTGATAACTCAGCTTCATATGCTATTTTTCAATAGCTTAAATACCTAATGTAGTAATTAAAGTAAGCATATTATTCTTTAAATTACTGAGTTACAGTATATGATACGCACTTTGTTTGATTTCAAAACCATAGCGAAATAATTTCCAAAATAAATTAATAGTGGCGAACTTACGACAGGAAATTTTATTTTATAACTTTTTCTTTAATCGTTCTTCTCGCTGTCAAAAATCGAGATTGTTCTGACAAAAATTCCATATTAGCTATAGAGCAAAAACATTAAAAATACATGCATATGATTATTAATTGAAATCTAAGAACTCTAGTAATCCTTTTCATCATTTAATGTGCACACAAAAAATTAGTTAGTCATTTTGTTATAAAAATACAAATAATACGCAAATGCATAGATAATATCTGACTAGTCCTTAAGTCTTGCTTAAAGTACTACCTTTACCGGATGTACGTCAGTATGTGTAATAAAGTCAGAGCATGTTATTAAAAAATATATAAAGGAATTGCGAATTGAAAACATTGTTACATTGTAAGCACTCAGAATGCCTATCCTGTCATTTCTGATGTTCATTCCATTGAAAACCGAAGCCCTTGAGCTGCGGGTTTCAGAAAGAGCACGTAATCTCTTGGACATCTTTTCTTTCTTTGGCTGCACCCAAAAGAATCAATCTACGATATTTTGAATGCAGGGAGCATTTTTCAAAGTCCGAGCAACCCGTGCGAGGTTTTTAAATGAAAGTACAGCGAACACAGCGTTTCGTTCATGAATATAGCCAAGGGAATTCTTACTTGTTATTTCAGAGACAGCTCTGTAATTATCTCATTTTCTCGCACATTATTTTTATACCCTGCAGTCTATTACTAGCGTTGCATTTTGTTAGGCAAAACGTTTTAAAAACGTGTTTTCCACCCAGCTACCACAACAAGCATATTTACTCCTTATTAATTATTTATATTGCTTGTTGCAGAGTGTATTATTTATTAATTTTTATTGTTAGAAAACAAAACACGGTAGGTTTTTTAATGAAATAAGTATTAAAACACTCTACTCACAAAACACCAATTAATTCAATGTAAGCTAAATATTGCAACTTATCACTTGTTCAGATTAAAACAGAAGAGGTTTTGTTGGAAGACAGAAGCCTCTCTTGTACATAATTGAGCTTCATGCGAGCCGAAGTCTACACTAGAGGATGTGAAAAAGAAAACATAAATATGAAAAGAGTATTTGCAGTGTTCATGTGAAAAGGAAAAACGAAAGTTAAGGAAATAATTAGCAAGGCAAAAGATAAATCATGGTAGGAGTTTCGACCTAAGATACAACAGACTTTCATTCTAAGTAGAGCTTTCTATAGAATACTGAAGGACCTGCAGTCCAATAAGAAGCGGAAAACAAAAATTTAAATGATTTGATAGAAATATTAACCACATTTTGAATAATCACCACGGACTTTTTGGTTTTACACATAACATAAACCTTTTTTTAATCCCTTAATAGCATTATGCTATCCCATATTTAAGAAAAGAGATTAAACATTTATAATGACAAAATAAGCATTATATTGATAAGCATAGCAGAACAATATACGAGCTGATTCTAGAGTAATGTTAGCAGAATGCAATGGAACGTCATCTGAATCAACCGATTCAGAATGAATTTCAGAAGAATAAAACCATCTATGATTATATCTTTATGGTTAAACAACTGCTAAAAAAGGGACACGAAGCATTCAATAGTCAGCTAAGAAATGAGATTAAGAATATATTAGAACAGAAACCTAACCAATAAACTAATACAAGCAGTCTTCAGCTGCTACTGAATAACAGGAAGTTACCATAGAACTGATATCTTCAAATCACTGTCATTTATGATTGAAGGTTAAGGACAGGTAGAAGAGTTTAGAGTATTATACCATAATTTAAAAATAATAAAAGTATACTCTTAAGTAGTCTCTAAAGGCTTCTAAACACCTTTTGCGAAGTGTCCATATTTAAAACGTGAATTCAAAACTAAAATATGGGTCAAATTTTACAAAGTAAATTCACAGCTAAAGAAGCGAGCTTATGCCGGTAAAGTCGTACTTCCGGTATTCAAACTTACACGGAACTACTTGATATTGTTAATTTTACAATGTTGAGCATTTTTGTAACCAATTTGTAAATTCTTTTAGGCCAAGATCTACTGCAGTTAGAATTTTCAAAATCATAAAAATAGGACTTCCAATACTCCGATCTTGTTGAAAGATTGTATCTGTCAGTTATTTTAATATTTAAGACGTTCATAAAAACTCAATCCGATAGCATTAATTTTAAGGATTACTTTACATAAAAAAATTTTAAAACTGTGTAAGTAAACAAGTGACATTTTCTTATTTTATAGTTAGTTAAAATATTTGGCATTCGTACAAAAATGGCGCCAAATTTCAGTATCCTTATATTCTGAAGAACATCTTATACACACCAAAAATTCATATAGTCACTTTATGGCAAAACTTAAGGCTACTTATCGTAAAACCAATTAAGCCTTTTCTTAAAATGTATGACACGTACAAGATCATTATGCATGTCAATAATGAGAATGATATATTTTAAATAAAACGATAGATTTACGACTTGAATGTTTATGTACTTAATTTTATTTCAATTAAATTGTGTAACATGTAAGTTCATTTTTGATCAACAAAATCCACATAGAAATAACTTTCCTGGATATTCGCAAACTTCGTATGCAAAACCACAGCCCCACCAGCAGAGCTTTTGTAAAAGATTTCCTACTTCAACAGCAAAAACTCTTGGTAATTTGAAAGGAAACAAGATATCAAAAGGCATTCCTTTTCTATCACGTCTCCATGCATTTCTACCTATACGTTATCGTGTTACCAAATCCAAATCCATTACATTTCGACAAGTTAGTCTTAAAATTAAAAACACCCATAAATAAATCAATAGAACCAATCAAATTAGCATAATCGCATGAAATAGAGATTTAAGTGAATTATATGTTTCGGATTGTTTCATGATCCTGCTTTTGAGGAATGGAGGTTTATTTGCATTTGATTTACATGTTTTACGTCCTGTTTGAAGGGGAGACTCGGAACTTTTTTCATTACAAACCCGTAACGGATACTATATCCGAAAGTATCCATTTTACGTTATGTACTTTAATTTTACATTGAATTTTATTATTTAGACCGTTCAAATTACCAGCCGCTGAGCTACTCCACCCCAACCCCGTCGCGTCGCGTCGGCAAAGTTTTATTTGAGTTGAGAAATAATATATGATCCCTTCATGAACTTTTATGAGCTCGTACGTAACTTTTTCTGTCCTGGTGATTATTTTAATTCTTCTTGCAATCTCTCTCATATAAAATTAATCGAAGTGTTGCGGAGTACAAACGGAGCTAATGATCATTCACATGGATTTTTGATGCAAGCCAGCAATAGAAAAGTGGGTCATTTATGGGGGATTGTTTTCACGTTAGGATTTTTTATAGAAACAAAGTTAAGATTAAATAGCTTTTAGGTCATATGAAAAACAAATTTTGCCGGGTGAAAGCGCATTTTGATAGTTTACTTCTTTATACACGCAACGTTCTCAAGGAAAAAATCTCCTTTCCCTCAAAGGAGATTTCATTATTTTATAAGGCCTACCACCGCCTTGCCATTTTTTCCTCTTTCGCGTGTGCCTGACAGAAACATTTTCGAGCACGAGATAAACAAAATCGGGCCCCGCCTTGGAGAAATTTCAGCCTTCTTGGTCGGGCTTTGTTTTGAGATGTCTCCTTTAAATCAAGCTGAGTGCGCTCATCACTGTTTACAGAGTGTAGGTTTTTAAGAATAATATTTTTCTGGGGGGGTACATATCTTAAGCGGTTTTAAAGAATGCCGAGGAAATGTAATTAGCGCCGGAATATCCCTTCCTTATCCTCACTTTCACGCCACGAAAAAAACGGAAAATGTTTTAGGGAAAAAATCTACGATTGTCACTTAGATTGCATAATTTATTAAATTTTTCTTCGCCGTTTTCGTATTTGAATGCAGCATTTTAAATGCTTTAATTTGTGGAGTGACTAAACGTTCGTGAGTTTGTTTTCTCCTAATTTCCTCATGCCGAGAATTAAAAAGTCGTTTTGCTTATTCTGCATCCTTTTGTGTTGCTTTAATATTTATCTTTCCTGCCATAGCTTACTCAATAGTATAAATAATTTTGCGTTCATCGAATTTCAGAACACGTTTCTAAAAATATTACCTATCCCTTGCGATCATTACATATACATTTTAAGTATATTAATAATTAGTTGACGTGCCCATACTTTCTTAAAAACGTTTTGAGGGTCTTATTTATATTTATTGTTTTGTTTTTTGAAACCAAATACATATTTTTTGAGGTAAGAAAATGTTCCAAAACTTTATTTAGTTAATAACATATCATGTTTTATTAGAAATATGGGGCTGAAAATGTTATGCAAAATCGCTTTTATTGAGGCTGCAATCGTCTGTACTTTTAAAATATCCATTCTAATAAGCACTAGATGTTCTTGCAAATTAAACATTATCTAAAAACTGTAGCAACTTTATTCCAATAAACACTGTTCTGTGATTATTTGAAAATTTTATAAGTTTTATTCCTCGTCCACTACTAAGAATTTCTATTTAACGTTAAAATGATTTCTTTTATTTGAGCAATTGTTCCAATATAATTTGCAATTTTGCTTGTGCAGTATTGTGAAATCTGTTGGTCAATCACTAAAGCAGCACTGTTTAACACGCAAAGAAAAATATCCATATATTTTAAAACTACGGAAGTTCAGTCAGCCAAGATTATCATTACCTCAGTTACAGTTGAAGTCACCACGGACAAGCCATGGGCTACAGATAACGTCTAAACATGTGAACATTTTTCAAGAAAATTTATGAAGGTGGTGGTGAAACATCGACGTGTGATTTTGTAAGTCATCAGTTCTGAAAACGAACGGTTTTTCCGTCTTTCCCATCAATCTCGGTACGTCCGATTGTCCATCCGTGTGAAATTGCACCGACAGACAGTCCCAATTTCAATCGCGTCATTCTTGAAATGAAACAACAGATGTTGACAACTCCGGACCGCTCACATTCCAGGTTAACCGGTTTTTCTCTTTGTTATCGACCAATAACGACACGTCGACAATCAACGGACGTCCAGTTTTTTGGCTTCATAGACGCAGGGAATTAATTAGATACCATTTCTTGTTTATAATTACCTTTTACTTTATTTGTATGTGTAGAAAGTTGATTTGTATCATTCTAAAAGTTGGTAATGAAAGTTTTTTAATCTAGTTCAGTTTACTGCTTATTGTCATTCAAACATTTAAAACAACATGAACGATTCTGTATATTAATATTAAGTTTATTTTATGAAAATTTTGCATGTATGTGTGTTGTGCCCTGCAAACATTTATCAAGACGCCAACCCACTAACAATATTATGGTAAATTTATTTATCTTACAATTTCACCTTAAGTTAATTTCAAGATAATTTTTGTCTATATCAGAATTGCAAAATTTTGATTTATCTTGACAATAAATATATTTTAAGTTTATGAAAATTCGTGCAAAAAAATCCACATTGAATGAACTAGAACTAGGCTGATTACTTGCACTGCGATAATGAGCCGTCACGGCAGCAAACATTTTTTATTGAAGTTACGCATTCACATATTTTATTATACAATTGAACATTTAAATGCCTGTTAACTTAATATACATTATTGTAAGTAAGAAGTATTAAAAACTGTAACATTTTTTGCAGGACCAATTTTATTGAAATTCTATACCTATATATAACTAATATTTGCCAGCAAATTGTTTTAAATCAATTAAAAATGTATTCAATTCGACTTGCACCTTAATTAAGCAACCTTTGCATAATTTTAAAATGTACTTATGTGTTCAATTATTCCCTTAGAGAATGACTCTATAGACCAAGCACTTGCAACTTTATAAATGAAGGAAAATTATTTGCTTAGTTGCGTCACTGAACCCATCGACACCTTTACATCTTTCGTTGGTCGACGCTTGGCGACCCCCACTAAATTGCCATTCAGTCCTTTGTAGGGCTTGTTCATCAATCAAGCCTAAGGCCTTACTATTTTGCCTACGTATTCTTCAGGGCTTCCACTCTTTTTCTTTGTCTCTTCTCTTTTCTATTCTTATAGATACCAGTACCAGATTTTAGTCCCATGATGTTTTTGGCTGTTTCGTTTCTTGAGCTTTGTATTTCTGACTTTCGAAGATTCTTTTTGAATGCATCCATTTCTAATGCTTCTGTCTTTGAATTTGATTTATTTCTCTTTCATACAGTGTCCATGCTTTTGACCGACCAATAGCAATTCTTTCTACAATGTTCTTGTAGATTCTCTTTTCTAACATATACTTTCACTTCACTATGCTCTAATTAATCATTTTATAACTATTTCCTCTTATAGATGTAGTCAAAACAGACTGATATTAGTTTTTTATCTTAAATCTGCTACAGATTGTTCCTATCAGTAGCAATATTTTGCAAAATTTATTTTCGCACTCCACCTTTTTCAATGTAAATATATCTTTGAAGAAAACATTTACCGACTATAAAAAATATGTTTATTGTCCATTTCTATGCGAACTATACATAGATATAAAATTAAAATAATGAAAACATCAGCTTTCCGAAAAATCAAAGCAAATATTAAAAAATGAATTTGAAAATTGATCTACCAAACAAAACTAAAAATTAAATAAAATACTTTTTAATTTTTCTAGCATTGATCTTAACATAAACCAAGCAAAACAAACTTTTTTGCAATGAGATGTATTGTGATATTATTTTTTCTAATCAAACTAATTGGACAGGTTTATCGATGTTGCTTTTGATACTTTATTGAGAAGGATTATTTAAGTATTTCATAGTTTTTAAATACAAATGTTTATCGCATTCACAAGCCTGTAGTTTTTTGGATGACAATATACAGAAAGAAGATATGCTAGCTAAGTTTACTTAGCTGGTTTTGCGTAAAAATAAACTATTTGTTTTAATGCTCAACGTATGAAACCAAAAGTGGCTTTCGTTTATTTTCAAGAATCCGTTTTACTTAATTTTTATATAAAATAACAATAAACTTTGATAAAATCGACTGATTTAGCAAAACTATGTATTACAATATCCTTTCTCGCTTCAGAGCTCCGTTCGTTGAATAGTTGAGGGATTATTGGAGAGAAAGGTATTGACTTCGCATCCTTCAGTAGCACAAAACCTGTTACCAACTGCTTTTCCGATTCTACCGTCTCGTACCTGTAGCCCCTTTCTGCTGTTCGAACTGACCATCGACACATAGCAAACCGAATGCGCTCTCATAACTTCACACCCTAATCGTAATTCCTCCCCTACACTATTCGACTGTATTGATATTGCTTTGATATAAAATGTGCCGATTATTAATCTTGATTGTATTACATTTCGCAAAGCTGTGAATACATTTTATGTTTCTCTTACTGAATGGACTTAAACACTACTTGATGACGAGTAGAACATCAGTTGGGACCCAGGACCAAGTTACATCCTAAACATAAAGAAATTATAATCATGTGCAGGACCGACAAAAAATATTTGAAAGTACTCAATTACGAGCTATCATCTTGGAGCTTATTCTAGACAAGTAAAATTGTATATATTGCCTATCCTGTAGATACAATTTAAATTGTAAATATCTCCTTCTGTACGCCAAGTCTCGCCTCTTTTCGTCCGGCCGGAATGATAAATCCATTGATTTTTATTTGGGAAATATAATATTTCTCCCTCTATCTTCCAGAGGGTTCCGGTATTATGAATTATGAATATTTTGTCGTCTGTTTCATTTGAGGTTTTCAAACGGGTTTGCCGTTTATATTCAGGACAATTTCCATATTTAAGTTATGGAGATACATTTTTACATATTTTCGGCCTAAAATTTCAAACGAGCCCGCCTATGTGTTGTGTGAGCTCTTATTTCGGCGAGCAGGCCGATACAAATTTGTTTCCGTTTAAGAGAAAAATTTACGTTTTGCGTTGGAAAGGATTTTCTTTTCGACAAATTATAAAATAACATTTGACACGTGTTCTACAGCTGGAGGAGACCGGCTGCACGTCATACTGAAATTATCGGATCGTAAAGCGCGAAACACGGAAACTTTGCAAACGATACTAAAATAAGCGATAAATAATTGGGGCAGGTTTCATTCAATGAAAATGTGTTGCATTTTAACAGGAAATGTATTTAAAATTACCGACCCTGTAGAAGTAAAATTAAAATGTATCACATAGAGCGCATGGAATTGACTAACATATCGGGAATAATACTCATTTGGAGTGAATGTGAAACTTTTTAGCCGGACTGAGTTTTTTTGTACAGTTATTGGGCGATGAGGGGCATTTGGGAATGGAAGCACTTTAGAAAATAATATCTATGCGGCTGTAATGGTTGCCAATAGTCACAAAATGGATACAACAGGGAATTTCTGGAAAGGTTGGCACTTTTTGCAAAAAGTTGATATATTGGAAATGCCGCGTTTTCGTCAACCAAAGCAACAGGATTTAGTTTCGCATAGCGGTGCAATTTACATGGTAATACTTAGATCAAGGGGTCGTAGGCCCATAGGGGTTGCTTCCTCTCCAAGGAGGAGCATAAATACTAATAAAAGCGGTTAATGAGGGGCGCTGTTGTCCGGTTCTTTAGCCGTACCTTCTAAATAATACCTAGGACGCAAGAAGCTGAGGCATCACAACAACTGAGAGATTAAAAGGTCACGGGGGATGGCCTGGGTCACGTTCGCCCCTGAAACGTTTATTATAATCTTATGGGCTATTTTGAGTTTAATTGCTTTTCTCCATGCGAACACATATAAATTTTCACGTCTATCTCATCGAGATATATTCCACTATTAGCTACTGTGTTTAATTATGTGTTCTTATTGCGGAAACGGAAGGAAATCTCACGTGGGCTTGGCTATGGTCGCCGTAGAGGTGATCGTGGCGACGCCAAGTCCGGGCGTCGAGTCCGGACGCCGCGCTCACCAGAGACCCCAATAGAGTTCAAATTTAAATATATTTAAATAAAACAGTTAAAGGTCAGACCAACATAATTAAGTTCTCATAATCTTTCAAGTTTTCGGCTGAGCCACGTGCAGGCAGCAATAATTAAAACATGGAAGTCACGTGGGAGTTACAAAATACACAAGTAATTATTGCATTTAAAATTCAAATTTATAACCTAATTATTGTGGAGTAGAGTCTCACGTTAGAGAAAATTAGGAAAATTTAATACACTAGCATATTATTCAATATTTATGGCACGTCCTGGTACGCAGAACGCCGTTAAAGCGCCCAATAAAATATTTATAATCAATTTAGAATTTACATAAATAAATTTGCAATTCATAATGCCCGCAATAAATTAACGGTGTACTGGCAGTGGGGATCTCACACTAAGGCTGATCGCTGGAGACTAACGGTGTGCACCGATAAATTTAAATCTGCGGGAAACGCCTATATTTTATCAATTACACTTCTTCTTGCAGGCGCAAGGCTAACACGCAGCCGAGAGATAGAGATCTTCGATAAAACCAACCAGACATACAAATAAGAAAGGAATGAGAGATGAAATTCAGGTTTATACAGATTTTCATGCATGAAAATTTATTAATGGGTGATATTTTTATGTTTTACATGTCATAGTCGTGATCTATTTTGGGGTGCCACTTATCATAACACTGCTATACACAGAATACTTACTATTTTGATAACAACATTGATTTATTTCAAAATAAGTGCTTAACTTAAAGCTGCTTGATAAAAACTGTGCAATAATTACAAGGAATGGGTTTTTCAGAAGCAATTAATTGGATGTTTATTTTTTTGCAAAATAAGCCCTGCATCCAATTGATACATATTTACTACTTCGCTTCTAATATGTTGAGATTTAAAAATGATTACCAAAATTAATATCATATAGATGAAATAGATATTTCAATTAAAATTCGCAAAATATCTAGCGAAAGAGTTTAATTTATTCATTCTTAAAACATAGTGTTACTGTTTTCTCTATAGCTAGCAGCACGATAATCAGGAGTATTAAGAAAATTATTACGTCCAACATAAATATTTTACAAGCCAGTTAGCAAATAAATCCCGTTACACTGATTTGGACATTTCCACTTTTATAATTTTATGAAAAAAAAATCACAGCAAACTAACATTCATACAAAACTTCGACTCAATAAGGGCAGAGACTAAGAGATATAACTATAAATCTATAATTAAAGAATAAAGTTTTTACCAGTGCATTTTATTGAAGTTCCTAATGTTACATAATTCTAAAATTTAAGTGAACTATTTTCGTTCAATTTCCCGTGAGAAAGTACTAAGCAAATCATCCAATAAAAGGAATTATACTAACATTTTAATAACAATATCACATTAAGTATCAGATAATTTACTATAAAGATAGAAAATCTTACTAGAATTCAGCAGCTGCTTCTTAATTGTCGCTATAGAAATAATATGACGCTAAAGAAGTTGATTTATTATTAAAAAATATATATTACTGACTGCTTCAACTAGACCTGGTTCTACGATTAAAATTTATATATCTTTAATTTTTGAAAATAAATTTATATTTATCTCATTGGGCGGGATTAACATGAAAATTGATAATTATAACGCTGCTTCTAATTTATTTTAATGTTCTTTCACAGCTTTGTCTATTTAAAAAACAATATCCCCAGAAGAAGATTCATTTTGCCAAACTAATTTTAAAACATAGGATTTTCCTTTTTTGGCTACGCAAGTACTTTAGTTTAAATTGTGCTTTATGCGAAGTTAAAAATTCAATTTAAATCGATTCGAAAATAATGCAGTGATACCGGCTTATTTCAAATCAGCCCCTCGATCAAATTTTCTAAAGCTTAGTACAAGAATTTTCCTGCAGGCGTATAAGAATATCTTTCGTATTGCAAGGCCACGATGTTTAAGTAGAACAGAACCAAAAATCATGCTGGGCTGCTCGGTGCATTTTTCTTACATAAAGTGCTTTCACATTTTTTAACACTCGTTGAATGACTTCAATAAAGCGTTATTTCTCGGCAAATTCTACGGTTCACTTCTCCACAAAAGTATAGATTAGAGCAATACCTCACCAATACCTTACCAATTTTGATAGCAAAACCAAATCTAATAAATCATCTAGTTGCACATAATTACATGGCCAAAAAATATTAAATGTGTCAGAAAACAATTTCTAACTGATATTATTTCAAGTCTAAGAAATGCTTGAGTGATTAAAGAAGCAAGAAGCAATTTGACCATTTTCTGCATTAATGTTTGCAATCCCTACAAAACCCTTTGCAGTCCGACAATGAAATTTAATTAAAACAAATTTAAAGTTGTCGAGAATATACTGTTATAAAACAAAGTTAATTATTATCTATACTGTTAGATGTTCTAAAAACTGAAACTGCAAAGAAACTTGTTCAAAAATTTTAGTTAAATACTATATATGCAAATAAGATAACAACTCAAATACCACAACATACTGTATTATTGTGTTTTATTATATTTTGGTGTAACCAAAATTACTATCAAGTGGTTTATTTTTCACAGTCGTCACTCTAACTCTTTTCTGGCAAAAAAGTATATATATCTAAAGCTTGAAATATCGTGTAGTAATATATTACATTTAAACAGAATAAAAAAATCTTATCATAAGCTTCTTATACAAAACTGAAATCTTCGCAGAAATCGAAACCATAATAGAAAAAAGCAATAGCAAACATTGTGAACAAATACCAACCTTGATTTTTATATTAAACTAAAAATATTAATGCATTCCAGACGGGAAGGTCATATTGTTGTGTTCACAAGAGATTCGTTTACACATGATGTTGATATTATCTGCCAAATTGCTGTTGGTTACACAAATTGATAAGCTTTCTGTATCTATTCTTTCTATGTGATTTGTTTATTCTATTTGTTATAATAACACTGCATTTTTGTAGACTAAGCCACACTTTTTGGAAGAATAACTTTTTACTAATAATTGTTACGCAAACAGTCTCGAAATGTCAACTTAATCGGTTTTCAAATGGTATTATCACTATCAAACTAAAACCTAAATATCACCTAAATTTGAAAATTTATTTTTGATCTATGTTTGTCCAGGCATAAGCCTTATTACAGAAAAAGATAATACAATAACTGGTACCCCTGTAAACTTAATTCTGGGAAATCCCTGTAGTTGTGTATATTACTGCGGTATTGACAATAGTGTCGAAAAAAAATCAGGAGAGTAGTATTTTCCGGAAATATAATGCTGTTATAAATTCAAATGCTGCTCCTTAGTATCAAGCTAAATCAATTTTGTGATCCTTAAACATCTTATGAGGTTAACCAGCTTAAACAATTTTACACGTAGCTTGCAGAAATGTTAAGGACAGTTCTGCTGGGGTGCTAAAATTCCGAAAGCGTGTAGAACATTATTGACATATTTCGACTCGAAAAAAAAACAAGTAAAGAGACATACTGCATAGAGCACAATTTAACTGCAATAAATACCTTTTTACAAAAAACTACATGTGCACAAAAAATCCACTCCATGAAATAAAAACCGATATTTTTCACAATCTAGTTGATTATATAATAATTTATAAAAAATATGAAAACACCCTCAGACAACTCATAGTCAAAATTCAAGCCCGAACAGAAAGCTAGATCTCGGAAACTTTATTAGTTCAGCAATTTTAAACTTCCACAATATAAAGCTTCCAAAAAAGTGTGTTGGCTCTAAAACGTGTTACTAGTCCTAGTTAAAATTATATGATGCTAAAAAGCCGGCTAGAAATATACCAATAAAAATTACTCTACGCAGATAAATGTATTGATTAGACAAATGGTAAGGAAAGCTAAAACTGCTTGGTGTTTGGAGTGCTTTCCTAAAGAATTATTTTTGAGATGGAATAAATTTCAAATACATCAAATAATGATCGTATCTGCTGGCTTACGGAAAAACAAGAGAGATGGAGTAATTATTGAAGAGAAGTCGGTATTTATAGAAAATATTAATTATTTCAAACTATTGCTATCAAAATCAAAGCACAATATTACGATAGAAAAAGCAGCAATCGCTTGTGAACAGCTAAAAATAGAAAAACAACCCATTTGCTATCTACTGTTGGTAAAGAACGAGAAATCATTTAAATACAATAACATGATAGTCACTATCTGGATTTTGATATTTGTCATAGGTAGTAAGGTGAACTCGATGAATTGTGAAAACGTCCGCTAAGAAAGATTCATAGTTCATATTCTAAAAATATTTTTACAGATCAATCACAGCAAAATAAATATAATTTCGACATTATTGTATTTAAAATGAGCTAGGTTTGAGGAAGACTTGCCAGTTTGTATCAACCAATATTATTTACTCATGAGAGTAGTAGGACCTATTCAATAAACACAGTAGCCAACAATTTAACACTTCAGTTCCAATCAGTGTACATCTACAAAAAATCGATAGAGCTGAGTGTTTGTAAGTATTTAGAAGTCAGTAAAACTAGCATGGAATGAATTCATTGTGTAACCATGACCCTCAAAATGTGACAATTAGGTAGTTTTGTGCTTTCTCATTGTTTAAACAATCACACAAATATTGCATAATGTGCCCATACACTAGAATGTAGGGAGTCAGCTGATTAGGCCACATATTAAACAAGAAGGTACTATAATGAATGAAGTGAATGAAAGACACAAGTTATCATATTTTGGGCACATTATATGATATTCTGAAAGAGAAGTGTAATATACAGAATTATATAGACAATACTTCACTTTATAATCTTGAATAAGAAAATAATTTTTGCAGCTCACGAGCTTTTAAAATTTAGACCGTTTCAGGTACATCTGTAAGTGCCTGATTATTATCAAATTACGTACACATACTTACCCTTACTTTCTAACACAGAACTTTCATTAACTGTTTTATGCTTTTTGTTACGATCTGTGTTATCCTTTTTTTAAACATAAAAAAAGAAAACAATTAAAATTTCGTCAAGATTTTAACATAACAAATATAGACTCCAACGTATCAACATTGAAGAATCCAAAAAGATTTTAATCAAATAACGATGAATCAACAAAACATATACAACTCGACTCACCCCTTGCTGTAATGTTTACTAAAAAGAGACTACATATATTCTCCTGTTTGAACAGATAACTTTATAATCTACACCCAAACAACCAGGCAACAGAAACGCAAAACTTAAGTGGAGCGATGGCAGAGAGAACAGAAACATCATCCACCCAAAATTGCGCGGATTAACCCGGAAATTTATTCAAAACTATTTCCATCGGCGGTTATAAATCTTGCGTAGGGTCTTTATAAGATTTAAGGGAAGTTTGAAATCAGGAGCCCAAGAGACTTTACTAACAAGACGGTAAAATATTTATCCCCTGTTCACATTTCGTTACATTTCCTTTTACACGAAGCGTTCTAGTCAATTTATGCCCCGAAACTACTTCCCAGACTTTTTGTAAGTTAATTCCACATCGACGATTCCGAATATATTATGCCGATAAATTGAACGCTTTATGTGCCCTTAGATCATGCGAGAGAACAGAGCCGAGCGTGAAAGGCTCACATTCAAAAATTAATTGATGGTCCAAACAAGCGGCTGAAGAATGGAACGGAACGGAAGGAGGCGTTGAAGTATTTTTTTAGTTCCTGCTCGTACAATTTGACGTCAGCATGTACTTGATTCGTTGATAAAATGAAAAGAAAACGGCCGAACAAGAAGTGCCAAAGAACGAAACGAGCAATACGCCCTTAAAAACGCTACTTTCGCAAAGATTGAAATTCTGCCGAATTTACATAATGCAATGTATTATAGGGTATTCTTCTCGAAAGTGGGGCGAATTAGTCACGAAAAATATTTTACTTCTTTTCTCCTGCTTTGCTTGGATTTAAAATTCTTACTTGAATATGCAGAGCGAGAAAAAAATGAAAAATTCTTAATAAAGCAGCCGAAGCGTAAAAAAAGCAATTTACAGTTCTATCTTTCTTTGGATAATTTCCAATGTTGTTCAAATTCATATATAATATTTTGTATGTATAATATTGCAGTATTACTAAGAAAATAATCAAAACATTGAAAAATTTTAATAATTCAATATTTGATGCCAGCTAGATTTCTAACAACAACAAAATCGAAATTAATTGGTATATAGAGCCACAGGAAGATTTGGTACTTAAGCTGTCGTGTAGGAAACTACTATAAAATGAGATCTGATATCATACCCTGCCAAAAACACTACATCCATCCATTAATTTTAATCCCTTCTTTCCTAAATTGAGCATCACCCACCCCATTGTAAGGTATTTTTTATACAACTCAATAACCCATAAACAGGAAATTTACTCATTCCCTAACATGGAATATTAAATTTGCGAAGGCATTTCAAGGGGGAGGGAAACAAAGTTTCTGCACGAATTTTTCTGCCGGAAAAACAATTTAATCAAACAATTTAAAAATATAAATTAAAAAAGGGAAGAACGGCTGGGGCTGGTGGAAAGGAATGGGAGTACCTCTATATTCGCATATTTTGCAACGACATTAAAAATATGCAAACAGTTGCTTTATGTCGCGTCGTCGGCCACATTTGAATAAAAAGGTCGAAATAAAATGGCATTTGAGATAGAAGGACTGGGCGGGTGGTGCAAAACCCTTAACCTGTTTTACCACTCAAATGGATCCTCTCAGCTTTTGTTTAAACACGACCATGTGAATTATTTAAGCAATGGCCGTAGAGGGTTAAAATTGCTAAGAAGATCTTCTTTATGAGCGTTTAGGATTCGAAGAGATTTTTTTTAATTAATCGTGTTTAACGTAAGTTTATTGTTTTTCTCTTAAATGCGAAAAGTACTAGAATTGCGTGTTTTTTACGACGATTTTTAGGCCATATTATTGATTAATATATTTTCTTGATGTTGAATAAGGAGTTTAAGTTTAAGAGTAGTGTCTACTATTTCATTCAATTTACTTAACGAGCCTTATGATTATTAATTTAGGTACTTGAGGAGGTGCATGTGAATAGGAAATTAGGGAGGTGAGAATTAATTAATTAAAGGGAGGCATGCAGCAGTTGCTGCATAAAATGAAACTAAAAGAACTTTTAGAAATTCAATTTGCGCTACAGTAGGTAGGTAGGTGAGTTTAAGATTCATAGATTGAATAGAAAATAAAAAGGCGAAGGCTTTAATTAACTTTGTCTACGAGAATTTCGGGCCAAACTTTGCTAATTAGTTTGAATTAAATCAA
Source organism: Helochares maculicollis (assembly GCA_033557835.1). Taxonomy (NCBI): domain Eukaryota; kingdom Metazoa; phylum Arthropoda; class Insecta; order Coleoptera; family Hydrophilidae; genus Helochares; species Helochares maculicollis. Next base: position 16,864 of record JAWQRO010000214.1, read on the forward strand.
ATAAATTGTACCACAATCGCATGGAAAGCTATGGAGGGATCCGGACTGCAATCGTAGGTAATGAATTAACTCAATAATTTTTCGAACTTCCTGCGAAATTGAGCTTTTAAATATTGATAATCTCCACTGACGTCAAACTTTACATAATTTCGTATAACAGCGACTATTCGAAATATTTAAGCAATGCCATATATATTTGTAAACTGTTTCTATAAAATATAAAATTAACTCACAAATACATTCATTACTTGAAGATTGTTGCCTAGTGAACGAACATTATTTGTTTATTAGCACTCCTATGAATATAGCTAACCAATTGAAAATAAAAAATATAGTTCATGTAAAATAATCCGACACCTATTTAATTTCAAGTTATCTTCCGCAAATATTACACTCTTATTTCATAAACTAACTCATAAACTTATCAAACATTATCAGTATATTTAGACTTCAGCCAACCAGATAAGGAGGTTAAGATTCAAATCTGCCTCATCATTTGTTTACTCACAACAAGCAACCAACATACGATCAGTTGTGGAAAAACAGCGGTGAGAAACCATAGCGCGCATCAATCTGCAGGTAGGACATTAATTTCACCCATTATACAACTTCCCATTTACCCCAAAAAAATTAAATTGCTCCCTTTACATCGTGCTAAACAGATGTTACAATTTTTAAATTAAATATTGTTGCAGTTATAACTATAAATTATATTTAGCCTTGTTATTGAATCAACTAAACTATTACATTCATTTATCAAATCGAATTATTTTTGCACAGCGCGACTATATTAATGCTGTTCTCTCGTCCCATCGCAATTTGTCCATTGTTTATTCTTGTGTCTCGCTCGGAGGCAATTTAGGCATTTTAAAATTAAATACCTCGCGCTCTATTTTTAATTAGATAATCAACGCACCTCCACAGAACGAGTCGCAGCGCGTCGCACATTGCATCCTGCTATCCCTCAGGCTTGCCACCCCGCGTGTAATAATTAATAATCCACCCTAAGTGTGGCCGGATGCCCCCGTAAGCGTAAGTAAGGAGAAAATGGTTGCGGGTAGCACGTAGGGGCTGGAGGGGGGTGATTAATATTAGCGCGAGCGACATATATTATGTTCTCAGGGACAAAAACGCAAAATTGCGGGAGAAGCGTGGAGCGTATAATTTATTTTGTATAAAAACATGTAGGTTAACCATGATACGGGTGTCATACAGAACATTTATTTATTGCTTTTAAATTTTCGTCTTCTTCGTGAACGCGTGGATTGGGTTGAAAAGGGGGTACATTTAGATAAGGGGGTGAGTGCGGGTAAAATAGGGGTCTTGGGGGTAAATTACAACACCCTTTCCGTTGTCGGTTTTATAACATAAGTTATTAGGCGAGCTTAACATCAAAATTGTGTTTTCTCAAGCCGAGTTTACAAGACGTTATAATGTATATAGAGGAAGGTTGTATAACATTTTTATGTTGCCAAAATTAAATGTCTTTGGGAAATAACTCTCCTGAAAATTTTGTTTCTTTCGTGATGCAGATAAATATGTACGCCACGAGCGTAGTTTGTGCTTTCTTGACGGTAATTCTGGGCTACTTGGTGAGGAGATACTTGAAAATCAGAGAGATTGCTAAATATGTGGATAAGTTACCAGGATTGCCTGCATATCCTTTAGTTGGAACAGGTCATGTTTTCTTTGGAGTAAAAGCTGAAGGTTGGTTACTTAGCTTTAATTATGTCATAATCGGTCCTTATTTAATAAATTTTCAGATACCTATATTGTAAGAAGGAGAGTAACGGAAACTTATAAGCCTTTATTTCGTTCATGGGCCGGCAGTATACCTATAGTGCATTTGACAAAACCAGATCATCTGGAGGTATGTAAAATCTGTTTCTTAAACTGTAATTCTAGCACACGGTAAAAGCAATAAATAATTTAAAAAGTAAATACGCTTATTAAAAAGTGTTTTCAATGCAATATTTACGCTATCTGAGAAAAGTGGTAATTAACAAATGTTATATAATTAAATCAATACAACCAAGATCAAATATTTATAAACGTATAAACTCCAATTTTTGTCGTTTACTTGTTATGTTCAAGATAATGCAGCAACAATGTATTTATTTATTAAATTTTCACTTTCAGATCGTTATGAATAACATTACTCAAATCTCCAAGTCAAATTTTTACGACTCATTGCGACCTTGGTTAGGAGATGGTCTATTAACAAGTGATGGTGAGTGCAGTTTTTAACATAACTTTAATTATTTCCAGTGCATTCTGAGCATACTGAATTCACAGATTGGAAAATTCTATCTATTATTAGCGCAGCTACACGTTTGTATATTTATATTAAATATCAAAGTGTCGTCACGAATTATCGTTTGCAGATAGCACCTGCTGTAACGAGACGACCCTATGTTATTTCTTATAAATTTTTAATATAATAGCTGCACCAAAAGTAATATAATCATGAAAGTACAAAATTTTAGAATTTTCAAGAAAATTGCCCATTATAAACTCAGTAAAAAGACTTTTTAATTAACATATTGAAATATCATAATCATGTTTGAGACACAGATAATTAACCAATTTGCATCTAGTAGATATGATACAAAATATACCATCCTCAACCACGGGTGGTACTATGATTATTAACTAAAAGGTCGATTATTTTGAATATTGTCACTAATAACGTTAGCAGTAACTAAATACCGACAAGTGTGGTTGATGTTAGGTGCAATTTATTGCACACCGACATATAATCTTAAAAGCTTAGCAAAATAAATGAAGTGTTAGATTTATAAATTCCAAAAAATATAAAGCTTGCGTACATTAAGTAAAGATAAAATAGAATTATAAGCTTTGTTCGAAATATTCAACAGTTACATTAACACCAAGTAGGAGGGCAATGAGGGCAATAGTCTGACCTACACTGATGAACAAAATCCAAAACTGGAAGGTTTTCAACAACTTAATGACATTGCATCTTATAAGCCCGCTTCTCTTTTACCAAAAATGGATACATAAAAGAATAAGTCATAGCAAAAAATGTTAATTTAATTTAATCTTGCTTTGGCAAAATCACTTAACAATTGTTCAAGTGCAGAGAATAAAGCATTAGAAGGTCTAGCGCAGAAAACTTTAAAAGCTCACTCAATATAGTAAGCACAAATAACAGGAAATATGTTGATACAGTAGTCGTTGATTTTAAGAAAGCCTAAAATTACAAGCACAGTGCATATATTTTCAACATTTTAAAAGAAGCACAAATAAGTTAAAATAATTTGAATCTAATTAAGCAAATTGAACCAAGTAGAGAATCAAAATTCAATTTTCTATGTAAACTTTTGTAGCCGTTAGAAATCAAAATTAGTGTCAGACAAAGTAATGGAATTTCATCTATTCTGTCTAATTTCACTCTTGAAAAGATGATACGTTAATGGATCAAACAATGACAAAGATTTTATCATGTGGTTTGAAAGAAATACATCTGTTATCAAAAACTGCAAAAACAGGACTAAGAAATGTCTTATAAGAAAACAGAATACATATCTATTGATAAAAATGGTATAAAAATTAAAATTTGGAAATGGAAAACGAAAGTAAAAAAGTCAATACAATTATATAGCTTGGGGTATAATAAAACCAACAATCATATAAAAAGAGAGCACAACGTCTATAATAAAAAAGTTAAATCCGTAAGATTACACAAATATATATTTGCATTACGTATAAAATTAAAATTTATACATTACATCTGTCCAAAAATTTATGAATAAATGACTAGGAAATTTTCATGCAAACAACATTTTAAAAAAAGAGTGAAGAATCAGTACAAAGATTATATGTCCAAACAAAAAAGACTGCAAATTAAAATCAAATATTGAGCTTAGTAAAGAAATAGATAATAGAAACAGAAATTCGAAATAGAAGATTAAAGTTTTTCGTGCACATTATAAATTACAAAATTACAAATTAACAAAAAAGAATTTATTTTTTTGTCATAATTGAAGGATTAAGCAAATTTGGTACTAAGAAGTTCTAGTATATTTTAAGAATGAAAGAGAAAAAATAATAGAAAATACTGATAAATTTAGAAAGCAAGTATAAAATTTTTGCCAAAAAATAAATTAACAGCAGAAAAGCGTTTTTCATCAAATGGTGAGATCATAATAGATTTGGAATAGTATTTAGCAGCGCTTCCAGATTCTCACTTCAGGGATGGAATTTATAAGTTGGAATCTCGTTGTAACAAGTGTATTGATGTTCAGGGCGACTAAACTGAATAATAAAATGTATTTCAAGCTATAAAATGTATTTCAAACTATAAAATTGTGCTCTTCTTATCGAACCGCAACACTTATTAGCCAACCTAGTGTACCAAACATTGTTTTTTATTTGCGAAACATTCTAGTATTTTAGGAACAAACATTTTTGGGGCTAAATATAATCCTCAAATATTCCGATAAATGAAAACAAGTAATTAACACAAATTTTAAAACAGAATATATGATCAAACAAAAACTCCTAAGTCTTTTCTAATGCTTTTCTTGTTTACATGTTGTAAAAGGCTTTACCTAAATTACGAATACTTTTGTTAGAGCCTATCACATCTATCATGGATTTTCAGACAACGTTTATGTTTACTAGTTCTATTAGTATCATTATTAGTATGACGATATATAATGCGATTAAATAGTAATTGCATGGTGCCTATTCTAATGGTGCAAGCCTTTAAGTAATAAAGCAAAGCAAAGCAATGTTTTCTTTTATAAAACTTGAAACATAAAGACCTCAGTTAAAGCAAACTTTTTACTGAAAAAACTTTTCTAAACGCCCTGAATAATTTACATAAAGTTATTGCTTCTGAAATTCATTCTCTAGCCCACCACTTGTCGAAAAAAGTCGTGCAAACTATGCCAAATATCAATTTCTCACGAAAATACCCACCTTACCTTATATTATAGGTCCACTTATTCAAATTCGAGTGGAGAACATAAATAGTTTTATCAAGGCGATTATTTTAGCATAGAAACGGATGGGAAAAGGGGCTTCCGGAAAATTCTCAAACAGTTGACTTAAATAACCTGAAAACCTATGTAGAATCCAAATAGTAGAGTGTGAGGAAATTTTCATGCATTAGCGTTACATAAATAACAGTCCGAGATGAATAATTCATTTTTATTTCAGGAGCCAAATGGCATCGTAACAGGAAACTTATAACCCCAACCTTCCACTTTCAAATCTTGGATAATTTCATGGACGTGTTCGTGGAGAAGAGCCAGATGCTGGTTGAACAACTTTCCAACAAGGCTGATGGGAAAGTTTTCGATATTTACCCCTTCATAACACATTGTGCCCTAGACATTATCTGTGGTAAGTGCAGAGAGCCTCAGATCGGTGCTGCGTTGGGGTGGTTGCGGCGGCGAAGCAGGGGGCCACGTTGCGGCGAGATGAGGTGCGGTGCTGTTGCGGTGGCGTTCTTAAGTGCGGTTCCCAACTCAAAATTATAATGCACCAAGCGATTAGACCGGAAATACCTTGCTTTAAAGAAAAACTTCTTGGCGCTGTACCTTGTTTATTAATTAGGTTCAATGGATAAGGCTTTTACTTTCTAACCCTAAAGTCTTTACGGTATAAAACCCACACATTTTATGCCAAAACTTTGTTCGAACGGATAAACTAAAGTCTATACATGACGTTTTATTGCGAGTTTTACATTTTAAATTACTGTCAAATAATAATTGGCTGAGAAGAAAAACTTCTTAACCTAGCGGACTCAAACCTACTGAAACATTTTCTGGGAAGCTAAGTCTTCGTTATAAAAGCAGCTAATCTTGATTGTAAAATTTAAGCTGCTAAATTTTGAGATTTAGGAAGCCTGGAAATAAATTTGCAGCTATTTAAGCTATTTTGTATTGCTTCATTATATACAGTATCAACTGCAGATGTTAAAAGAATTTAACGAAAGAATATTCTTTGGAAGGAATACTAATCCTCAAGGAATTTCAGCTAGTAAGTCAGAAAACACAATCGTCAAGTGTTGTGTGGTGACTTGTAAACATGTAAGTGAATTCCGAGGAGTGATAGATTAAACGCAAGGCGGGGGCTGGTCGTACGTTAAAAGGGTGCTGAGGGTACGGATGTAATATGCAGTAATGTTCACACACATAAGGCGCTGAGGAGGTCTTAAATTTCCAACTGTATTTCCGGAAATGTTTTCTGGGCTCCCATCTCAGCAGATCTTAATATATCCTAGGATTTGATTCGAGATGCTCCTCTCGAGATAAATTTAATTCAGCACAACTGAAAATGCACAACTCCTGATCTTTCCTCTAATGCGACTTCTTTTTATTATTTGAAGATTTTCTGGGACGTTGCTCAAGTACACTACAATTTTAATACCGCTGCTCACTTAACTTTCGTCCGCTATCATTCGACTCATTTCGCTTTAAATCTAAAACTGCTATTTCGCATTTAAAGTAAATAAATTCTGTAACATTTTGTTACACAAAAAAAGTGAAGCGCTCGAAGTATAAATTATCAAAGCGTCAAAAACAAAAACTTTATGAGCTAAGAGTATATCCATCAATTTTTGTATATGTAGCAATAAAATATTTCATTCATCTGCATATCGCTCATTAATTATTGGATGTGTACAACTGAGCACTCAATAAGTTGTTCTGAAATTAAATGAATTTTCTTTGCACAGCTCCCGAAGCAGTGGCTAAAGAGCGATGATTCAAATAGTCCAATTACATTTTATAGAAGTCGAGCTTACAAAGAGTAAACCATTATCCTAGAGTGATTTAAATCTTTTGTTTAAAAAAAATCCATCGCTACAAACTTCTTCGCCTATTTTCGAATTAAACTCTTTCTTGTTCTATTACTTAAGCCAACGAAATATAAATTTGCACTACACCTGGCAAAATATTGTTTTATAGTTTTCGATGACAATTTTAAAACATTTATTTATTTAGTTCACCTTTTAAATACAATAACTTTTTGTGATTTTTTATATGATCAAGTAACACCTAACAAAATTTTAGTTACTATTTTTTATATGCATTCTTACATTCTCCATAGTCGATCTCCAGGTTTTGGAACAAATACATAAAGTAAATTTAAGACATGAAGAAAAATAGGTCTTTTTCAGCAACAAAAACACCAAGCTTTTATTCAGTTAGTTAATGATGTTTTGAGTTAATATAAACAAAATATGAAAATGTTTAAACATCTCAATGTAACCATGTTCTCAATATTTTTCTTAAGCTTTACAGAATAGCAATGATCCAACAAAAAATCAGAGTATAAAACTTTGATCATAAAAATCCTTAGTTTAAAAAGGTAGAGTTTATTTTAGAATATAAAAATTTTGCAATGTCGTTTTCCTAAGTCCTTGATACAAAACGCAAAGACTCTATCCACAGCAATTTTGTACTCGATATCCTTATACACAAAATGTTTATGCCCAACGCGATTCCTCAAAGGCAACGCTCCACAGCCTACATTTTACAGCCAACGCTTTATAAGAAACGCTTATAAGCAACAATTTTGTAAGCAACACTCTTCTAAGCAATACTTCTCATATTTCAATCGAGTTTTATAGCAACCCAAAGACCTAGTTCTATTCTCATATATTAAATTTGGGGCAATTGCGAAGATGCAGTTTCACATTTCCAGTAGGCCGTGAATTGGGGATTTACGATGTGTATAAAGGAGGGCCGAAAACCGCACCACCGTAAACTTCTTCAGTTCATGCGTGAGGAGGGCCCAGGATCGCGTTTATTTTATTCCAAACTCTTGATACGTTCATCGCGAGTAGGGGGTGATGTGATATATTTACATTAATGGCACGCGTCATAACCTCCAAAAGATGTATAAATAGTCTCTATTTCTACATTATTTGTCGATTCACGCTTCGCTTACAATTTCCATAATATATGTCAACACGAACCATCCCCTAGCACAGGTTCCGACCCTAACAGTAACGCAGCGTAGATCCCTTAACGCAACGATGTTACCCAAGCTAGTTATTTAACGCTGTTGGTATGGCAAATTGGTTCTCTAAATTTCATAGGGGGGACGGCTTATCCATATCTACTAATATATTTTTCCTGGGTTTGTACATTTATTTTATTATGCTGAGTTAGCCAGAAATGCGTATATTGAAAGAAATTTGAATTTTGTTTACAAGATGGTTGAGGAGTCTGAAAATATTAGGGGGACCGGAAAGTAACGTCTTCTTAAGTTAAATTCACGCGACTACATTTTTAACAAGTTTTTATTTCTAATCAACAATGTATTCACCTTCGTTATCAACAACTTTTTGCCATCTAGTATACAAATGTTCAATGCCGAGGCGGTAAAAATCAATCGGTTTTTCTGTAAAATATGTCGAGATAGCATTTTGGACATCATCAAAATTTTCTAATTTTTTGCCACTAAGACAATGTTGCAGTGATCAAAATAAATGGTTATCCGAGAGTGCAATATCGGGCGAGTATGGTAGGTGACGCAGTACCTCCCACCCCGATTCGTTAATTTTGTCTATGATCCGTTTTGCAAAGTGCGTTCCTGCATTGTCATGTTGCAGCATAACTCCTTTTCTGTTGACAATTGCCGGATACTTTTCAATCAAAGGCCGGTTTATTCGTTCCAATAGTTCGCAATAGACATCTGCATTAACAGTTTGTCCAGGTTTTAACACTTCAAAGTGAACAACTCCGCGTGTATTCCACCAAACACACAGAAGTGCCTTTTTGAGGTGTAAATCCGGCTTTGCAGTAGTTCATGGTAATTCATTTCGGCTGAGCAACTGCCTATTGCGTTTCGGACTGTCGTACAGGACCCATTTTTGGTCCTCAGTGATCAAGCGATCAAAAAACGAATCTGTACGATGCCGTTGAAGCAGTACTTTGCACATGATGAACCGGTTGGCTTTACTCTGTTAGGAGAGATTATGGGGGACCCAAACATCAGCTCTGCTTATTTTTCCAATCTGCGGCAAATATTCTTGAATGGTTGACCAAGGTTGGTTAAAGCTGTTTGAAAGTACCTCAATTGTTTGACATGGATTTGCTTCCACTTTTGCCCTTAGCACGCCGTTATGTAATGTTGTTGATCTTCTTGATCGATGAGCGTCCGAGAGATCAAAATTGCCTGATCTGAACTTGAAGAACCATCTTTGGCATTTTCGAACGTCCAATGCGCTTGGATTAACATCGCAAATGTTTTTAGCCGCAGAAGTTGCGGTATTACCCTTGCGAAACTCAAAAAGCATACAATGCCGAATATGCTCTTCTGGTATTGAGCTAGCCATTTCACCCCAAATTGCAAAAAAATCTAATACTTAATTATTCAGAAGCAAATATCATACAATAACCTCAAAATCTCTTTGACACGCCTTCCAAGTACGTAATGAGTTACCAAATGACAATCAAATATCGACATGCACAGAAGCGACATTACTTTCCGATCCTCCTAATATAGTCAAGGCTAAAATCAGTGTGTTAGAGATTTAATTTTTTGCGGGTATAATTTAGTTATTTTTCATGCATTTGAACATCAATCACCTTTAACAGTATTTTGGTGGCCCATATTTTCATACTCTAAGTGTGTTTCAAGTAAGAATTCAGTTTGCTTAATCCCTCCCAAAGTTTGGCTAATTTTGAATTTTTCGAGTAAATAATCAGGTTGTTAAGCAACATAAAAGTATAAGCTAATACAATGCATTCAAACGCAAATAAAACCAGTGTTTATGTCTGTTAATAATTTTTCGATGGTTTTGTATTTTCAGTAGTGCAGTTATTAGTGGAATGAGAGAGAAATAGTATAATATTTTGTTTGTTTGATTGCTTAATTGGTTTTGACAGAATCAGTTATCCTAGTCTAAATTCACAGCAACCCAATTATCTCATTCAATACCACAAAATAATTCCAAACTTAACACTTGTCATGTACATAAACACATTTAAACATTTGTACGTCCTCCTTAAAACCCCAACTACAATATGCAAGATCTTCCTTGTTAAATTTTCGTAACCGTTTTTTTTTGTAAATGGGTTAATAGAACATTTTCATCCAAACAAAATATGACTAAATTTACGTTAAATTGAGTTGCCGCTTGTCGGCACATATAAATGAAGCCAAGCAATTCATGACCATTTCCCAACTCATAGCATATATCGCAATTCGATGAATCAACCATTGTTATTTTATATTTATGTGAAAGAAGAAGATAATGCCCAGTTTTTAGTCAACTAATTAAAGTGTTAGCAGATTTTCTATAATAAAGCCACAGTACCTTAAGTGACAAAAAACTTACACTGTTTCAACGAAATCCTGTGCTATTCAGTTGATATACGAGGTGTGTTCAATAAGTATCACGAATTTTGAATTTTCGCGGGTTACGTATATTCGAATTTCGATTTTTTGTGGCATTATGTTGGTATTCATGTCTCTCACTTATACCGACAAGTTCGGCCATTTTGAGTGTTCAGTTAATTGTTGACAGCTGCTTTGCTTGCACGTGTTTTGGCTCGTCTTCGATTTTTACCTATTCAAAAAAATAGATAAAAGAACCTGTATCAAATTTTGTGTGAAAAACGAAATTAAGTTCGCGGATGCATTTCGAACGTTGACTGTAGCATACGAAGAAGCTATCTTGGATCGAAGCAACGTTTATCGGTGGTACAAAATGTTCTCAGAAGGCCGAGAAGATATGAACGACGAAGAGCGTGCCGGAAGCCCGAACACTTCAACAGACGAAAAAATTGATGAAGTGAAGAAAATGGTATTGGCCAATCGTCGAATCACCTTTAGAGAAGTTGCTGAGGACCTAGACATATCGATTGGCTCGTGCCATTCGATTTCTATCAATAATTTGGGCATGAAACGGGTCGCTGCGAAATTCGTACCCAAATAGCTCAATTTCGACCAAAAACAGCGTCGCATGAAAATTGCTAATGAGCTGTTGGACTCTGTCCGCGACGACCCAAATTTGATCCAAAGGGTCATACCTGGTGACGAATCGTGGGTTTACAGTTATGACGTAGAAATCAAAGCTCAATCATCTCAATGGAAGCTGCCGCATGAACCAAGACCGAAAAAAGCGCGCCAAGTTCGGTCGACTGTGAAAGTTGTGCTTACCGTTTTCTTCGATTGCAGGGGCATGGTGTATCGTGAGCTCTTGCCACAAGGTAGAACGGTCAATATGGAATATTACCTGCAAGTCATGTGCAATTTACGTGAAACAATCCGCCAGAAACGCCCGGATTTGTGGAAGAACAAAAATTGGCTTTTGCACCACGATAACGCCCCTGCTCCATCATCGTTGCTTGTGCGCGACTTTTTGGCCAAAAACAACACACTAATGATGCTGCAGCCACCATTTTCCTCAGATCTAGCCTCCTGTGACTTTTTCTTGTTCCCGAAATTAAAGAGGTCCATAAAAGGACGACGTTACGCTAATATTGACAAGATAAAGATGGCATCGAAGGAGTAGCTGAACAAGATAAAGGAAAATGATTTTTTTAAGTGCTTCGAGAATTGGAAAAAACGTTGGCACAAGTGTATAATATCTCATGGGAATTACTTTGAAGAAGACAATATAGATATTCATGAATAAATAAATAATTTTTGAAAAAACACAAAATTCGCGATACTTTTTGAACACACCTCGTAATTTTTTGAATTGTTCATTTAGATAATACTATAGACTATAGAGGTTTGTATTAGACAATTTCAAGTATCCTTCTGATACTAAGCTTGTACTTGCAATTCTTGCACGAAATCCATTGAAAACTCGGGCTATCAAATATTTAGGTACTTTTTTTCGCTTTTTCAACACTTTGTATAGCGTTATAAGAGTTCGTCTAACCAAAAATTTGCTATCTTTCTTAATTTAAATTGCTCTCAGATCAATAAATATTGTATGTACATCCACTGTTAAAATTCCTAGGGTAGTTTTATACATTTGCTACTTTAAAGTGAGGAGATAAGGATTGCACTCCAACACTTTCCTTTAATTAGAATCATCTATTTAAATCTCGTTGTAATTAGTCCAATTAGATGTGATATATCCCACAAAAAGCCATGCGATGGATGAGCTGGTAAGTAATGAGTATTAATTTTGAGATTCGATTGTAAATAACCTGTCATACATGCCCAATTATACATCTTGTTTTAAGAAAAGCATCCCCCAAAAGTAATTTTTTTTGCCAATCTAGAATGACTCCATAAGATTATCTAAAGATGGATCATAAAATCGATCATATAATTTGCTCGAGTTCTCATATAAACTCAAAACAAATTTTTCGGCCATAATATTTCTACATAGGTCTAGAAGAAATTCTATACATTCAGTGTAAATAATGTCCAAAAGACGTAATATTCTGAAGGATAATCTTAAAGTATTATAATCTAAGATTGACATTATAAAAGCTTTTTAAATAAAAGATATTTTACTCTCGGAAAGAACATAGGAAGTCGCTTTTAATGTGTTACAATTTTTCTCTGTTTTTTTATTTACATAAGTTAAATGAGAACTGAAGTTTAATTTTTGATCCAAATACAATCCAAGGAATTTAATTGATTGTACCCATGGAAAAATCGATCTTATTTAGTTTGATTTGCTTGTTTTTCTTTTGCAAGCACAACATTGTACTTTCTATGTTCTGACATCCATTTCATAACATAAACAATTGCGTCGTTCAGGTCTGAATGCAATAGGTTAATTTTGTATAAATGCATATAAGGTCTGCAAACTGAACTGAATGTTTAAATTTTTATCAAATAGATTTTCCAAAAACATAAATTATGTATAAAACAAGACTTCAAATGCTTCTGTGTAGAAGACCTAGGTCAGCAGCACTTAATTCCACCAAATTTTCATTGAAGTTTGATTTAACGATGTAAAATTAGCTTGGTAATCAGTTTTACAAAATAACTTGATATACCAATCTTCTCGAAACGCAGACAACATATTATTCTTTACTTTCATATGCTCCATATCATGCTATTGAAAATGCTTTTACATTTCCAATTGTGATATCGAAAACTTGATTCATCTCTAGGAAACTACCTCTTCCGGGTTTACGATATACCCCAAAATCAAGTCACTCCTGCAGAGAGGTAATCCTTTATAAAATATTAAATGTAAATTTAATAGAAATATGCACAGGCTACAGCTTGTAATGATCAAACCCTAAACTATGAATAAATAAAGTGTTATGGAATTGCCTTCAAAAGTTTCTAAAATACCTTATACCATTAGACGTAAATATGCACGTGCAAAACAAAAGCATGTTACAATACGCCTGCATAACCAAACTGTGCGAGAAGAACGCATCGGAGGCTTCAAAGTAATATTCATTTAAATAATTGTTTCATCTTTTTTTTTAATCTTATTCATTGCTTAATCTAAATAAAGCTTAATATGTCATTTGAATTAATGACAAACAAATCAAAATAAAAAAATGTACCTAAATCAAAACGAAAGTAAAAACTAAACCACGATAAATCGACATGCAAGAAAATGAAAAATCAGAGAGAAGAAAAAGAAATCTCATCTCCCTCCAATTATATTCGTTTCCACTTGACCCGAAAAGCGAAATAATGGTTAATTCAAAATTTATATCGGAGCGTTCGGCTATGTAAATAACAGAATAATCGTATTTCCGTTTATCTAACCGCAAAGCGCGGGTCCGAGAGTTATTTACAACCTTTAACGACGTTCTGCTTTTTTGTAATCTATGTTTTAATTTGCAGAGTTCGATTAAAAAGAAACTGGCTGGGTATATATTACTTTTAACGGGACATTGGCAGATGCAGGGATAGATAAAGAGGAAAGAAAGCGCCGGGAAAGGTTGTCATTCGAAATTAGAAATACACGCAGATTTAGCAAAGAAATTGGATCCGCTTCGAGTTTTTTTCATAATCCTCGCTGCAATAACCCAGTCTTCCCTCAGCCTTACAAACCATCACCCTTACAATCCACTTTTACGATGTCCTTAAGCTAGTTTTATTTTAGTCTTATATATTAAATTTTCTTGGAGTTAACCAAAAATGAGACTGAACGTGATTTGAATTACCGCATCTACCATAATAGACTTAATTTTTATTCTCAGTATTATTTGCATAAAATTTCATTAGATGTCGGTAAAATAGATGTCTACTAAATGAAAAATTTACGACTTTAAATTCGTTAGCAAAACTATTTGGTTAAGTGAAGTTTTTCTTAGAGTTATGTGCAGAATTTTGCAATTGAGAACCTAAAATGTGGACTACTAATATGAACTTTAAGTAATGATAATAAAGATGGTCCTATTTGCGGATAATTAAATCAAATTTAGTTTTTCACTAAATATCTTGCGATTTCTATAATATACTCGTGCGCGAAGGTTTTACAAAACACTCAAGCTAAACACAGTTTTTCGGCGCCCTATTAAAAAGATGCAACAAACGCTTATGGTTAATAACCGCAGCTACAAAAGGATAATGGAAAATACATCATAGGATAAAATACCGATGACCATTCTCTTGAAGTTTATGCCTCCACTTAAGAGTTATGCATGCGGTTATAAATTTATATGACATATATTTGAGGAAAATTTTTCTCTATACATTCATATATTTTATAAACGAGCTTTCAGGGCTTTGGTAGGTGAAGGCTGAGTTCTTTTGTGGAATAACTGTTCCCTTTCAGGAATAGATTTGCAAAACCACAATCTCAAATACAACAATCGGCGCTACTAACGGCTCTGGTTTAGACTTCTTTGCGTTCTAGGCGGTACAATCAAGTCTTTTTCGATTTAATCGACCATGACGATACGCACACACGTTTTATGCTTTTAAAGGGAGATTTAAATATAAAATTTTAATATTGCCGCTTGCCTCCCCTTGCTTAACAATAGGTAACGAAATCGCATAAAAATACTATAAGGTTTTTTCGTTTGTGGCTAAACATATTTTAAGTTAGTTTCATAAGAAAATGTTGTGTAGCAAATCAGTTCTTTTATTGAGAAAGCAGAAGTCATGCGGCAGTAAAATTTACTTTTCTCTTATTTCTTCGTATTTTCTGTGGACGCGCTTAGAATTCTTGCCGCATTGAAAGTATATTGCGCACATAAGTTTATTATATTTAATGTTATTATCTAATATTTCAACGAAAAGAATGCTTAATGATTCGTTAGTGTTTTGCTGTGTTATTCTTCTTGTTTTCCTTGTGATAAATTATATTGAAGATACATCTCGACCAATAAAAACTAGTATGAACCAACATAATTCGGATAGCAATATAAAACCGAATCGCTCAGCGCTAGCCAATTCACAGACGAGAAACAACATTCGTTTGACCACGAAAACACGAAAAGTTTGAATAATTAAACTTAAAAACAACACAAGAAAACGTCTTTTGCTGGAAATACTTATTGTTAGAGTACGGTAGTGGAGTGTACACTTCTTTCGTTGTTGTTTGTTTGGTCACATTCTCCTTATCTCCATCTCTTTTTTCTTTTTTTTTCATATTTGCTTCTGCTTCTTTTATCCCTTGCTTTATCAGATTTGTCAGGTAGCCGTTTTCAATGGGTGCTTTCTTCAATTTCTCTGTGTTATTGATGGGGAATTTTTAATCATGGATTTTTAATGCTTTATGCATGGTCTTTTTTGCAATATTTGCATTCACTTTTCTTTGGTAGTTGGCCTTGTAATCTTTAGTTATAAGTTGGATTTTGGTACCAATCTATCGATATGGATACCCCTTATGATACATTTAAGAAGGATATGCATTAGACTCGCTTATGAATTCTAGATGTGTATTAAATTTATTGAAGAGATGTAGTAGTTGGTCTATTTTCCTTTTTTTTTTTGGGGTATTTTAAAAGTAAATCATCGACGTACCTAACGTAAAAAAATATCTGGTGTGTATATTTTTAATGCGTTCGACTACTAAATATTTCAATATCATGTTTGCAATAATTATGGAAAACAGTTTTCTCATTGCACACCCAAACGTTTTGTTGATAGTATTTTTCTTGAAATAGGAAATATGTTGAAGTGAGGTTTAAATTTAAAAAACACTCTTTGCCAGGCCTTTATAGGTTATATTTTCTTAAGCTGACTTCGGGATTATTTCACTTATTCATTAACTAATTCTAAGGGAATGTTGGTCTATAGTGAAATTATAGCTGGAGATAGCATGATACGGCCAAGGCTTATTTTCTGTTCTTGATTAATCTGTTTTAAATCATATCCAAGTATATTCAATGTGTACTCAAATAACCCTTACGAAAAACACTAAACAATACAGCTTTATATATTATGGTTTTATTTTCATGAATTTAAACTAACACGAAAATTGTCCAAGTCAGATGAATCTTAAGTTATAAAAAAAGGATCACAATAGGTCATATAGGATATAAAAATCACTCCTTAGCCCTAGGACTCTAATTCAGAAGTGTCGAGATGGACAAAAGAATATTTATGTTTTCTTAATATGCTATGACGTCTCTCGGCGAAGCCCACACGCAAAGTTAATAAATACTATATCGTTAAACATCCTGCTTTAACCTGTAAGAAACCAGAATTTTCAATTCTTCGGTAAGGTGTGTTCTATAGCAACCAGGAGAGTCATTGTAGACCTGTAATCACTTTAGAAGAGATGGCGTTTAGTTAATCAGCTATTCTTGAATACAACAAAAATTATACAAAACAGCAAAATTAGTGCGAAGAAAACAAATAAATATAGTGTATAAAACCTGTAAGTGATTCCGTTTGCAAATAAATTTCAACGAAAATATGATTTAACTTAATAGCTTAGATGTAATATAGATTCAGGTTAATTTACTATATCATTGAAAATTCCCTCAAGTAGAAGCAAAAGTTCGCAAAACAAACTATAGCTGCAGCAGCATTTTCACCATTAGCAATAATAAAATTGTTTAAGCATCTACTGAAGCTGGAACTCAAGGTTACCATAGTAAAAGAATAGTTATGAGAAACATTCGAATAAATTAAGCTAATTAATAAACTTGTGATGTCGAGCTGTAAAAATTATGTAGGCCTCGCAAAGAAGCATTGTAGAGAAACTTGCAGAATATATCTTACACAGCATCTGTTAGTTAGCTAAATTTTTCATTAGATCTTGGATCTGCTTGTTAATGCCAATCAAAACTATACTTTCTTATATTTTACTTAAGCTATCGTTGACCTTGACCACTGAAATCTATAGATTTATTATTCAGGAATATTAACGTAACTGTTCAATACAGCGATTATCTAGAATACACTAGATTTGAAGCTCTTAATTGATAATGCAATTAGATTTGTAAATACTTGCATCAAAAATGCATCTTGTTCTATCGCAACATCTAATAAATTACACACGCATACAAATATATATTTGGACGAAATCTTTTTCGTTACAATATGTTAGAGGAATTGAGTTAATCCTTCATATAGATTATTGGCTTAAACTGCTTTAACATTTGCCCTTTCGAATATGAAGCTGAGAGGTAAAATATGCTCTTTTTAGTATCGATAAAATTCAGTAATCTTCCTATATGTGCGCTTGACCGAAACAGGGCGCTATAGAAATTCAAATTCGCAATATGGTCCTGACTGCAGAGGATTATTGAAGGGCCGGACAGAACAGCGGCACAAGGGCGCTGAATAGGCGTAGTCTTGCTGCTAAATCATTGTAAGCATGCAAAGAGTCTGCATTATACTTGCAAAATAGACACAAAAACTAAACTTTTTACTTGCATAACAAATATTACACTAGTTAATACAAAGGTCGAATGGGCGATTTTTTAAAATAACTTTTAACTGTAAACAACCTTTCATTTGCAGATAATAATAAGAGTCTAATTAGTAACACTTATCGCGGCTCTTTCACCTTATCGATTGGGCGTTTTCCTCCACATCTGCATAGTGGTAAATTTTGTACAAATTGCAGAGTACACAAATTTTGTAATAACCCCCGATTGGTGGATGGGAGCGCCAAATGCACGTTGCATATCAAATCTCCAGTGAACAAAGCTTGTTATATCTATCAGGAACAGAAAGACAAACAAAACGTGTAATCCAATTCGTTCCGCTGAAACCGTGCGGTGGTGTGCCTTGCCACTCTTCAGAGCCACCGTTGAGCCTCGACATTTAAAAATGCATACGAAATAAAAATCTGTAATTTTAACCAAACAGAGGAGGAACAAGCTCAACTCGAGCCGGCTCAGAAAGTGATATGTTTGGTTTTAAAGGCTTTCATAAACTAAAAGGGGTACATTTGGTATTATTACTGTTTAAATAGGCTGCTAGCATAAACAGTTTCGGTTCTGAAAATCTAATACAAACATTTTGCGAAATTTTGAAATGAGATCATGTGATTTTTGTTGGCTTTAGTAGCAGTCAGTATATTTACAATTTACTCCAGTAAAACCACATCAATGTTTCATTTTTTCGTAACGTTCGTACCGGCAATATTTCTTGCGGACATTCCTGCCGGATTATTGCCGGATAGCACGATCCAGCTTTTAGTAAATAAATAAATTAGACTTGATATCATCATATCGCCAGCAAGGAAAAATAAAAGAGGATGTTAAAAGTTTTATAACTTCATACTCCTTCGGGTTCCGTTAAAAATCTGAGATGAACTCAATTGAGTATATTGAATTGTGCATTCACTTTGTTTCAAGCTACACCACTTACATTTTAAAACGTTTATTCCAGAGACCGCTATGGGAGTCCAGATAGATGCAATGAAAGGGAAGAATCACCAGTACGTGGATGCAGTCTATGGGTAAGGGTAGTCTTGCTTATACCCTGGAGGTACATTAGTTTTAGATTGTTTCGAAAATAACGAGAGCTGAGTTGGGAAATTATTTAGGGTCTATAGGCAACGTGCCACGATGGTGTTGATTAGTCGATATTTCCTGATTTGTTTAACTCTTGTTTATTTTTGCATGTAATAATATATTTCGATGCCTTAGCATAAAGTCAATTGCTTGCCTTTTGCATATTTAATATAATTTTTTAAATCAGTTTGCATTATTCAATTGTTTTTCTTAGTATTTGATGTTATTTGCCTTCAACAAAATTTTCATTTTTCAGAATGTCCCAACTGACAATGGAAAGGTCACTAAAACCTTGGTTATCAAGCGATTTTATTTATTCCATGACACAACGAGGCAAATTACACCAAAAGTTTTTGAATATTCTGCACGTCTTCACATACAAGGTAGAAAATTGTCTGTTTCTTTTTCAAATTTAGTCAATTTCATATCACTCACGTGTAACTTAAAGCACCTTAAGCTATAGGTTAGTTAATAGTAAGTTTATTATACTACTATACATTTAATTCTTTATTAAAATGATATTTCCCAACGCAGCTCAACTTTTCGTGATTGTAATGTTATTGATACCAAAATAAATATAACGACTTTATTCAATTTATTTTATATGTTCAATTATCGTTTCAACGTAGCAGCAATAGTAGGCCAAACAAGTTTGTGGTGCATAAGATCGAGTTATGTGTGTTGATTAGAGGTTGTGCTTCCTTGTATCTGTGTATTTGCCCATTAAAAAGTAGAATCAAAAAAGTAAAATTTCTGAAATGTTGCAGAATTTCTTCTATAATGTCGGAACGAGGAACAAAACCTTGGCTAGGCAATGATTTTATATACAGCTTGACGAGTCGAGGTAAATTGTATAGGAAGTATTTGGAAACACTACATGCTTTTACAACTAAGGTAAATTGACACAAATAAAACATCGATACAAACAAATAGTTTCTAGACCTATTTAGTAGATTTTTCACCATTTACTTCTAATCATTCCTATTTTCGTTAAATCATCTCATATAATATCTCGAAAACTATAAGCTTAATATTATCATTCAATTAGGTCAAAACAAATTAAGAACAGCTTAAGCTACATTCATTTCAAGTTCTTCTTCGGAAACGTGATACTAAAATTGCAATAAACTTTTTGAATCAAATTTCTTAGCTAGAAGCACCAATAAACAAATTATTGAGTGGAGACGCTTTTTGTCAAGTTTTATGAGAATTAAATACTCCTATAAGACATTCTAAGGTTTTTGTAAATTTTTACACTACATGTAGAATTTTTTATTCATTTTTATCGCATGATAATTACATTAAAATTACCTGCCTTCTTTTATAAATTGAAAATACAATTTACTTCACGTTCGTCTTAAATTGTTCCAAATAAAGTACAAACTCACTCATATCTCACAAATATGGAAAATTTCATCTGAAAATGTCTTAAAACATTTGAAAGAATGACAGAAATATATTCAAAACTTTTCTTGTTTCCGCATTTTTATTAAAACATATAGGAAAAAATACATTGGTAACATGGTATTTAGAGTATAAATATAAAAGTTTTTCCATCTGGAAGCCCTATCGAGAACAAATAATAAACATTGAGTTGTTAAAAGTTATAAGATGCGTAAAAACTTTCATTTTACGAACTTCTTTTGCACCGTTTCTTAACGTGAACACCAAAGGTATTTCCATCAAAGATAACAGGAAAACTTTAATAAACTAATTATAAGTGTCAACTCGTGATCAACCACTTACAAATACGCTAGAGCTTAAAGAACACCACAAAGTTTAAAAACTAAGTAGTGAGCATGCAATCACGAAATAACTAGGAGCAATTACAGTAATTTATTGCTGGATGTATTACTTTGAGAGTTGGAAAGATGTTAAAGAAAAAACATTTCCTTTCCAGGTTATTCAAGAGAGAAAAGCAGCCTTGCAAAACAAGATTCAACGTGAAGGAGAACTAAGTTCAGAGGACTTATTGTTGGGTAAAAAGCGGCGAATGGCTTTCTTAGATCTTCTTATTGAAGCTTCTAAGAACGGAACTATTCTGTCCGATAGGGATATTAGAGAGGAGGTTGATACTTTCATGTTTGAGGTAAGAGAGATTTAAAAGCTTTGGCTGGGTTGACTTTGTGCTTTATTAGAAATAGGCAGACAAGCTCAGGAATTCTTTATTAATTTTATTTTATGTTTGACTGTAAGTCTCGGTGCGCTGTACGGGGTTTATTCCGTTAAATTGCGTTCGTCGAGCCCGAAAGTGTTAAGAAAGATTACTGCGATTTGTATAAGCAATGCAAACTTTATATTAATGAAAGAAGTTTAAGCCTGCAAGATCAAATTCTAATCTCGATTGGGTCTCGATTAATCAAGGAATTGGTAGGAAGGTGATTCGTTTCCATCTAATAAGTCTCGATCAAAACAAACTCAGCGTCAACAATTTTTTGTTCGGAGTCTTCGGACGGACGATAATTCCGTTCGCGAGCTTAGGGAACAAGAAGGGCATTTGAAATTCCCATTTCTCATTGGGCTTTCTATCCACCAGTCGATTTCGTACCAGCAGAACTTTGGACAATACAGAGTATAACAATGGCCAGGATAGATCTTGCAGTGTACATAAATTATACCACCAACCGAGGAGTAACTTTATTCATTAATTATTGGGCTGCGATTCGAAACTTGCTCTAATTCATATCTTAATAATCATTATTAGTAACTATATTTCGTGATTGGCTTAGCGTGCGGATTCTATAGTTCGATGTAATTAAAATGGCGGATTAATCGGGGACCTTAATATAATAGATGGCTCACTAGAGTTATATCCTATTGTCCATTGAAATATCTGCACTTATTTTAGACGGGTTGGCAATTTGGGTTCGATTTTTAGATACATGGGCACAACGCAACACTAAACTGCAAATTTGAAGTGTTTTAAAATGAAATTCAATTCAGTCAACTTACTACTATTAGGAACAAAAAAATCACCCTAATTGAGCGCAACATAAGTCTCTGCTAAAGCGCTTGCGCTATACGAAAAAACTATTTGAAATATTAACAAGTCAAAACGAAAATAGATTTTGTAAAAGTGCAACGTACATACACTGAAATATAAAAGTGAAATATTTAATTGCCGCTCGAAAATAAAAATTCCCAACTGTATAATCTAACAAGCTTATTGGGAAACAAACGAGAGATTTTACAGGAGCACGAACTGCAGTATGTACTTCAGCACAGAATATATTCTATTTAAACTTTATACATAAATACATGAACGAAATTGCGAGGAAAACAATATCTTCCGGATATTGATATTCAAACCGTATTGTACAATAGCAGGATATATCCGGATATAGTTTCCCTCTGTTTGGTTGGACAATTTGTCCCTGCGTATTGACAAAGTGAAGAGTAATTCAAACAGCCCGAATCAATCTTTTTCCCTCTCGCTTTTATTTTTTTGTTTGAACTTTTTCCTTACCAGAAAAAGCAAACGTTCAATTTACTTCCCCAGGTTTTTTTAAATTCCCGACCCCCCTAAACCCGCACAAAGTCAATAAGTCCGCAAACGCCGATGCGAGAGACCAATTCAAGTTTTAAACTATTCTCTTCTCTTCTATTTGCAATCGAAAGAAAAGGCCAATTGCTCTTTGTAGTTGAAGAAATTACAGGGCCAGCGGTAAACGGAGAAGGTTAAAACTAGATTCCAGCCACTTTAAGACGCTTCATGATTTTCAGTTTATACTTAACACCAAACGAGGCGCGAAACGAGAGCTCCTGTGTTAATTTTGCACTCCAAATAGACAAACAAAATTGCACTTTGATGTCTTTTTTAATGCACACCGACTTCGCTGCAAAAGTTCTTCTTTTGCTGTTTACTAAAGCATATCCTCAGTTGGAAAAATGCCTTCAAACTACTTGAATCAAAGGATCGCCCACATAAAATTATTTATATTTAAAATTTCAGTTTCATCTCGTCACATTTTACTCTGTCGGTAGTTCCATCTTGATGGGGAATCGTCAAGTACTAATAAGTGTTTAAAGAGCAAACAATTGACTATTTATTTTATTTGTTACCTAGTTAGTTTGATGATGCGTTGCTGTTTTGTTTGAACAATGTTCGGATGATTTATTTGGTTCCAAATAGTAATGAAAGAGCTCTGTAAGCTTAAATCAGTAATACTAAAAGTCCACAAGTTTCTCATATCTAGGAAATGCAAATTGAACAGATCTAAATTTTTACTGAAAATTAGTTTTACTATCATATGTAATAAGTCTATCCTTTTCACAGAATTTTTGAATTTAAATTACTAATAACAGAAGTAGTTGTAAATAATTATTTAAGAAATATATAACTTACTACTAAAAGTAAATACTAAAAGTCCACAAGGTTTCTCACATCTAAGAAATGCAAATTGAACAGATCTACATTTTTACTGAAAAATAGTTTGACTATTTAATAAGTCTATCTTTTTCACAGAATTTTTGTATTTAAATTACTAATAACAGAAGTAGTTGTAAACAATTATTTAAGAAGTATATTACTTCTTACAATGTTTGTGGTTTTACCTGCTCTAAATATAATAAATATTTAATAACTGTGAAACTTGGCTAGGATATGGTCAATTGATTAAATGAAATCGCACTAATTAAATAAATCAGACAGACTTCTATAGACAGTAAAACAACAAATAAGTAGAAAATCCAAGAATAGTTAGAGTGTGGTCAAGGAATCTTGAACATGTAAATTTGTTTCTTTTTTTTAAAATTCTGTATACTACCATGCCCCCACTTTCTCTAATCTAAGATTTCTGCGAATATAATTTAGCATTCTAAATTAAAAAGTAGAAAAGGCAATGCGAACCCAGACATTATCTCTCTCTGTATTTTGTTATTCTTTTATTTTTTAACAACTATCTCAAACAACGACGGTTGGTTTCAGTTTAATATTTTTATTTTTCGGTTCCTTTACATTTGAATATTTTGATTAATTAAAGTAATATTTCAAACGTATCTTTATAATCGACTAGGCATATCTATTCGTCTTTAGTTATGTCTAGATATAATTTTTAATAAAATTGTCTGCGAAATTTGTTCTAATTTTAAGCGGTTATGGCTCATAAGGCTTATGAGTTTGTATTCGGGGTAGATCTTTGCATTCTTATGGTATATTAGTATAAAAAATTAAATTTAGATAATCTAGAGGTACTTTACATCTTGCATATATTGCACAAAATATTTGAATCATATCTAATTTTACATTTCTCAAAATTCTAATCCTGTTGCTTGACTCATTTTATTTAAAAACACATTTAAAGATAAAAAATGTGTTTCCCAGTTTGTAAGTACATAAGGAAGTATTTCGATTTCTTTCAACAAGCGTTCTATAAACTTTAGATATAATTTATCAAATAATTCTAATTCTATTCCATTAGAGTACATTTATAGTTATTGGTCAAAGAATTTGTTGAAAATAAATGTGCTAACTAATTGAATGGTACGAATAACTATTTTGTAAACTAGTATTTAAAGAATGTGCATTCAGAATGACACTTCAAATAAGCTGTTGTAATTCGAAAAATGCCTAATTTGCTTAATTTCAACGTATGGAACTATTTTATTATCTTAGCTTGGATGTGAAATGTCAATTTAAATTCAAAAGCGTCGCTTCTCTGTTATGTTTGTTTGCAATTTAATGTTTGCGATATTAATGGTTTTTGAATAGTGCAACCTTCATTTTTTTTTATTATTTTGTTTACTAAAACACGATCGTTTTTTTTAATATAATTTACTGAACCAAGCACAGAACTGAAACAGTAGAAACAAGCTTTGGAAATTATTCTTGTACTAGATTGCTCAATAAATTTTCAGTTCGATAAGATAGAGCGTTGCTACTAGACTATTTTTGTTGCTGTGTGGGTACACTTTTTATATAAACGTATGTCATTTCACTCTGCCAATTCATACTTTTTTTAATACGGACGTGTCACAGTATTTTGTTACAATGGAAAAATAAAAAATCGTGCAGTAATTGAATTTTTATTTTTAGAAGATTTAAGAGCAAGGGAAATTTATGGAAGAATGTTGTAAGTGTGTAAAGACTCTTCGCCTTCAATTAGTACAATAGGCATCTTATTGGATAGTGTAAGAAATCTTTTGACTGAAGTATTGGGTTTAAGAAAACTATAAAGAGTGCCGTATTCGCTAAAAATGGAACAAAAACCCATTAGAATGCGACTTTGCAATATTTCTAAAAAAATAAAATAAATTTTCTAAACGAATCCCAGTCTAGAATTTTGACCAAGAAGATGTAAGCATTAGTTTTTGTTGGGATGGGAAAGGAGTTTTGTTTGTGAATTACTTGCAAACTAGTAAATCAATAAATTCTGAACTATACTGTAACCTTTTAGACCAGTTAAAGGAAAAAATCGTAAAAAAGTCCGGTTTGCATCAGGAAAATGTACCGTATCACAAGAGCATTTTAACAGTGGCTAAAATCCATGAATTTAAGTTCGAATTTTGGAGCATCCACCGTATTCACTAGCGATTTCTATTTGTTTCCAGAGCTAATAAAATTCATGCGTGGAAAGCGTTTTTCATCAAATGATAACAGATGTTGAAGTGTATTTTGCAAATTTTAACTCTAGGGATGGAATTCTTAAATTAGAATCTCGCTGGCACAAGTGTATTGTTGTTTAGGGAGACTCTACAGAAATTATAAAGTGTATTTCAAACCATAAAGTTGTGTTTTTCTTATCGAAGCGCAAAACTTTGAATTTTTCAGGATATTTATACAAAAATATTTAAAAAGTTTAGATTTGTCCGAGCTTCGCTTTCTAGTTAGCTCAGATGCGATAGGTTTTGAAACTGTTTCAATGATTATATTGATATATATTTTATTCAGCTGGATGAAATTTACACGAACGTCAGCTAAATAGCGGAATTCTGTATTTATAGAAAGCAAACCACACCGCATAAAGCCAAAGCATAGTCGTCGCTACCAGCAGATTTCAAAAAATACAGCCAGTGCTATAACATTGCCGTCGTCCTGGCCGCGGCGCGATATTTAATTTAGAAACAATATTACCAACCTCCTGCACTACACGGGGATAAACCGTTCCACTAAATGAAATATTAAAAAAATAACCCACATATCTTGTTCGTAAGACCATATGGCGTAATATGTACATACCTGCCATGTGCTGCACTTTTCGATCTACTTGGTACAGTTTCGCAGTGAAAATCGCAACATTTTTCCATTTTCCACCAGCGACATGTTGTTCGGCTTTGACATAGATGTATTATTCATTTATATAGAAAACTCTTTTTGTTTTCTGTTCCAGGGACACGACACCACGACAGCGGGCATATGTTGGGCGCTCTTTCTACTAGGCAATCATCCAGATATACAGGTAAAAGCGTGAACAGTAATTAATTTCACCCAGCATCCCTCATTCCTTTCGAAATCAATATCTATTAGTTTCCCGTTGCGGGCGCAATTTTTCATAGAAATATATATAAAACTACCATCTGCCGATCTGAAGCACTCTTCATCGATATTTGAGTTTCCAAGGGTGTCAGCCATGGTTATTGCACCAATAACAAATGGAGAGTGTCTGGTTGGGTCGAGAAACTTAGATAACGAGCGTCCTCGCATGGGGCTACGTGCAACTAGCTGGCTTACGATATCCTGTCAGGAAGGATATTTGCCGCCGCTCCAACCAACTGTCAACTCAGATGTTATTGGACTTCACGCTGAGGCCTCGGCAATAACTCCGAATAAAAATAAATGGTTGAGGATTGGCTGTGCAGAAGCGAGTCGAGGCTGAGAATAAATTTTAAAGTCGTCATCTCGTGATGGCTCTCTGATTTTCGTGGCGAAGATATCTTTTATTTATTTCTAGCAAATGATTTTTGCCCATTCGCCAATACCAACAAGTGGCCCGAGAGTCCTTAACTGGACGATTTCAGGTGCTTAAAATAGATGAAAGCTCTTTCCGTTCGAACTTTCCCGAGCTGAAACAACAGAAGCATAAAAGTTTATCAATTATTAAGCCATTTCATACTTTTCTCTTGCGATTGCGAAGTTTTTAAGTGTTTGCCTAATTGCAACAAGATGTAACTGCTGGATTCATTATCAACTGCGACAAGACCCACTTCATGTTCTTATATAAAAGACGGCAAATGGGGTTTTAATAAAGAACTTCACTTTAGAGCTCTAATTGGATGGGAAACGGAATATCTACAGTCTTTAATAGTTCGGACAAAAAACAAATTTGAAACAAATAAAATGAGCTCTTTGTAAGCGTGCAAGCTTAGTGGAACCTTAGAAATTGCATATTCTACACTGTTCTATATATAGTAATATTACTCGCTTAATTAACATCCATTTTGATGAATAAATTCGAAGATGCTTTTTATCAAAAACTACTGTCTTTGGAGGGTTTTGGCTATTCTTAATATAATCTTATTTGAAAAGTTTCATTATGAACAACAAAAGTGTCTTAAAATTTTCATTTCTTGAAAATCTTTTTGTATTTATTGCAAATATCTCTACAAAGAAATAGATTAAGGAAATTACTTATCAGAATGACTCAATCAACTATCGTGATCGGTTGAGGCGTAGCCGTTTGCTTTTCGATTATGTGTCTTGGTTTGTTCCATGTCTGTGAGCATATGAAACGAACGAAAGAAAAGTATTACGCCATCAAAAGCATCAACATTTTAAATCTAGAAACATTTCAATATTAAAAGCCTAAATTTAAATTTTTCGAATCAAAATGTAATTTGTCATTAAGATCGTCCATTGATTATTTAATGTCCACAAATATTTCACTTACAAGAACACAGGCAAGATTTGATAATAATATAAATCTGCTGGTGCTGTACTAAGTTATTACTATACACCCCCATATAAAGGAGTGTATACAGGAGACGCTCCTTTCTCATTTTAAACTCACATGACCTGATAGCAATGTATAGTTCAACTCGTAGACACTATTATCAAATTATAATTCCCAGAATACTTTCAAAAAGATCAATTAAGCTTTTATTCAGGGTGTTGCAGAATTAATTTCCAATACTCAACCCACATGTTAAGAACGCCGATGGAACCACGACCTGGTATTTTCCAAGTATAAATAAAAATCTTAAAAATTTGGCTAATTTGGGATTTCTGGCATAATTGAAATGATGCCGATAGACCCTGCTGGTTAAAAGAATATTTTGCAGACATAACGGCACCGTTATTGCTATAAAAATAACGGTATCACAATCAAACACGTCGTTAGATCCTTCAAAACATCGAAATTAAATTTTTTCATGAACGCCAAACCGTCCTTATCAAAGAGAAACAGAAAAAGAACATAAAAAACAATCAAAGTCAAACTTTATAGCTTCGCGTGACCTCGAAAAAAGATCGTTTTGTATTAATATCTTTAGCCGCAAGAAAGACGATTACATCATACATCGCAAACGTCACCTTTATCTCTTTCTATAAAATACTGGCATCACAATCAAAACAAAGCGATAGATCCATCATAATCACGAGATAAAATTATTTCGCGAACACAAAACCTTCCTAATAACATGAAGACAGAAAAAAGAACATAAACAACCATTTAATTAAAATTTTATTCGAGCGCGTTGTTTTTTAAACTGGAAAGAATTTCATTATTTTAATTTACATTACCGCCGCAAGAAGGGCGGTTACATCATACATAGCAAACTAAACAATATCTTACTTGTCGACATTCTTTA
The DNA here is from genome assembly GCA_033557835.1 of Helochares maculicollis. NCBI lineage: Eukaryota > Metazoa > Arthropoda > Insecta > Coleoptera > Hydrophilidae > Helochares > Helochares maculicollis. The sequence continues at coordinate 45,456 of JAWQRO010000214.1, forward strand.
TCGTTAAAATACGATGGCTACTTAAATACGGTGGAATAGAGTCAATTTCTATCACAACTAATAGTGCAAATTCATGTTATTGCGATGACAGACTGATCCAACAGTCTCCTTTTATTTATAACACATGCATTGCTTCTCTTGCGTCTGTGGTTGTAAATTTTTTGCGCTTTACGTTTTTTGATGAGCATCCGCTTTCGTGTTTATTACTTTGTTTACAATAAAATGATGGTTTTTCTTGTTTCGTGCTTAGTAAGTTCAGATGATTTGCCTATTAGTAAATATACCTTTCTTTGAATATGGTATAAAGAACAGTTTAGCTAACTTGCGTAATAGTAAATAATGTATTAAAAACAAATTGAGATGAACGCAACCCGACCAAACACGTGGAGCTCGTTTAATCTCACCGGTTAAAATTTATTGGGCTGTTAACTTTTTTCGCTCGTCTTTATTTCTTTTCAACGAGAGTTTTTTAATATTATTTGGTCTCGAGTCCAGATGAATTAAGCGTAAATAAAAGGTAATTTTTTGAAATACCGATAAAATTCGTCTGTCTTCGTTCGACCGACGACATATGGAATTCCAACAGTGGTTCTTAATATGTACATGTAATTAATATCTCGGTTACTAATTATACCTCAAAGTGCAAACAAAAACCTATCACTTATTATTTCTAATATCTACCACCCCTTTAAGTTTGGTAACTTAATTTTGAAACACCCTGTATAATATATATCTGTCTAATGTATGGATCATTTTTAGAAACACGCAAAAACTACTAGATGTATAAAGATGAATTGCGGGATGACGTAGCAGATGACGCCACTTTTGTTATGTAAACAGCTTCAGTTTGTTGGTATAACTTGTGCTTGTGCATTTAAAAGTAAATTTGCCAACACATTAAAAGCGGTGGCTTAAATTTTTTGTAGCCGTTTGGAAATGCCGAATTTCGTTGCGATAAAGGACATTTTGCGTGAAATTCTTTTGCATTACTTCATTTTCGTTAAATCATCTACGGATTGCCATTAATTGCTTGTAGAGGCTTATAAGACTCATGTTCCAAGCGTGACAATTATGGAAAGGTGGATTGCCTGGTTCAAGTAGCGATATAAACGTGCACAATAAGACCAATGAATAGTCACCGAATAATTGAAGATGCGAAATTGCTGGTATTATTAAACGATAGACACACTCAAACACAGCAACAGCTCTCAGAAGGCTTGGGTGTAACCCGAGCAAGCCTCAACATGCGTTTGAAAGTCATGGGAAAAATTCAGAAGGATGATAAATTCTACGTGAACTGTACCTAAACAAAAAGCAGAAAGAAAACTGAAAAATCAAGTCAGCAATACTGTTTCAACGGCATGAAAATATAAGCTTTTTCACCGATTCATAATAGGGGATGAAAAATTGAAGTTTATCGACAATCCTAAATGTAATATGGTTAGCCCAGGTAAAGCTGCTCCATCAATATCACGGCATGATCGTTTCGACCGGGAAACAATGCTTTGTGTTCGGTGGGATCACATGGATATGGTATACTAAGAGCTACTAAAAATATGGAGAAACGCTTAATAGAGAATGCTACCGAGAAAAATTAATTAAATTAAACCATACTATCATTGCCAGATTGGGCAAGACGACAAGGCAACATGTTTTTGCTCTATGCCAACGTACCGTCACATACCATCAAACGGGTCAAACACACCTTGTCTGCGATGAAGTGGGATGTGTGGTCTCACCCGTCGTATTCTCCAGACTCTTACTACTACTTGTTCAGGTCGATGGAGCAAATGGGAGCCACATATTTTTGCCTCAACAATTTTATCGCGACAGTATTCACCAATGGTTACAAAGATTGCAAAGATGTATAAATTCAAATGGAACATCCTTTGAATAAATCAATTAAGTTTTCAATTTCAAACATTGCGTTTTAATTCCACATAAAATCTGCTTTTCATATTTATGCACCTAGCGCACAAAATTTAGAAGCCAAATCAATTGACTATTTTCTTTAAAGGGCAATTGTAAGCATTACTTTAATAGTAATGTAAAGAATTCTGGGACAATAAATAGTTGTTTATTAATTCAGAACAATTAAAAAAAATTAATAGAAAATACTTTTTACCATATAGTGAATTTTCCATCTTGGTATTATATTATGTAAAATTTCCAATTGTTTTTCACATATATTTTATTTAAATAGAACTACTCCTAAGTAGTTTATTAGAGTAAAAAAATCTAATTTCCTGATTTTAGCGGTTCTTCACCTCCAATCATTTCTAAATGATAATATATGTCATACAGGGTTGGGCACTCGATGTGTAGCGTATTCAAAAGGCCATATATTCGGTTTAAAAAAGTATTTTTATTTATTTTAAAGTACAGAATATGTGAAAATATTCAACAATTCAGCATCAATTTATTTGGTTTCGATATGACCACCTTTTTGCCTTGACTATGGCTTTGAGACGGTCAAAAAACGACCCGCAAGCTGCCCGAATGTGATTTGCCGTTATTTTGGCACACTCACGGACAATGGCTTTCTTCAGCGTCTCGAGGCTGGTGTATTTTTTAACTCGGACATTGCTCTCCAAAATGGCCCATAGAGAATAATCCATAGGATTCGCGTCTGATGAATTCGAAAGCCATTGTATGGTTGAAATGAAGTTGGGAACATTGTTTTTCAGCCAGTCTTGGTTTACTCGCGCTTTGTGAGACGGTGCCGAGTCTTGTTGAAACGTCCATGGTCTGCGACCGAAATGTCTGCCCAAGGCTTCAGCAGCCTCCAGAACGTTTTCCCGTTAATATATTAATACATGAAGACAATAATAAAATTATACAAACTGGTACCAAAAACCAACACACAGCTGGAGATATATTCATTTCGATTCAAACCACCCAATTTCACAAAAGAAGAACGTCCTAACAAACATTATCTCAAAATCCTTAAAGATAGCAGACAAAAAATTCAAAGAAGAAAATATGAAAAAAATCGAAAAAGCCTTTTTAGAAA
>JAWQRO010000215.1:0-48439 GCA_033557835.1 Helochares maculicollis
TATATATATATATGCTTGACAATTACATTTTATTTGTTGTTTTTATTGCAATTTGATGAAAAACTTGGACTAACAAATTTTATTTACTGTTATTCATTCCAGTGTTATTAATGTTTGGAGCCAAAGTCCAATTTATATTATGTCAATGCTATCCAGCGAGATATTTATATTTGTAAGGGCAGGTTTACCTTTTTTAATAAATATTGTTAATACATATTAAAAAACTATTCCAAAAACCCCCATCTTGCCAATTAATTGGAACCTTAGAACGAATTATTAGAACTTTGTAATTATAAGTGAATACCTCTTATAAATGCACAATTTTTGTAGCCAAAGGGCAGATACGCTGTGCTATGCAATAATACACCGAAAATTTAGTTTCAAATAACAACATATGCAACTAAACTTACCAGACTCACGAAGCAGCGAATAACAAGTATGGGCCTACAATTACCCTAATGATATTAATTAAGGAGGAAATTTTCCAACTGGTATCTTTTATACTTATTATCTAATAATATGTTATCTTTTAATGGCACTATTAAACCACCTCAAATAGAAGTCTTTAGGCGCCCATATATTAGGAGATGTTGAAATTATCCTAGCCAAGGTTTGATACATAAACTTGTCCCCATCAGCGTGAGGCATATTTTATTGATTTTAACAGTTAATTAACTGATAGTCTATATTTAATAATTATGCTCTTTAATTGATAGAAAAACCATGATGATTATTCCAAAACAATATAAAAATGCAAATAAGAGGTGGAAACATAATAAAAAGTCTTGTTTCCATTTCTTACGCAGTATCACCTTATAAAATTTCCAGGATAATTATCTCAGGAAATACGCTTTGGAAGGGGCAAGTATAAAGCGAGTGGCTTAATGAAGGTAGAAGATTGATACACAATGTTTACTGAAGTTGCACTTTTCGTCCTACTTGTTTCTTGTGTTGTGTTAGAGATCGAGGGAAGAAAACTACGTAAGTTGCGTTAATATTTTATCAGGAATAGTTATCCATGGCAGAAGCAATAAATCAATTTTTATAGCATCAAATTAAATTGCTGATTTTCTGTAATTATAATTATCTTCTTAATTCTTGGATTTCGCTTGTGACCTTGGCATTGATAATTATACCAATGATATATCATTATATGTTATTTTTGTACAGCAACCTTCATCACACCTTGCAAGAGATCCGATCCTGATATCCCGAAATGCTGGAAAGACGTCGTCGAGCAAATGAGGCCGCATATGAAAGAAGGAATTCCAGAGTTAGGTATTCCCCCTTGCGACCCCCTTCTTATACCCAAGTTAAGCTTGAAACAACCTGAGGGAGCCAGCGTTGGCTTCACAGCCGTTCTTACGAATTTGAGTTTTACTGGAGGTCTGGAATTTAAACTTAACGAAATTCGAGTCGATTTAGACAAGGGACTATTCTACATGGTGATTAATTTCCCAAGGTTAATTATGAATGCCCATTATAAAGCAACGGGGAGGTTGCTTTTGATCAATTTCCAAGGAGAGGGTGCCGCTTTTGGAGATTTCAGTAAGTCATTTTTAATATTTCTATAGGATTTACTTAAGATTTGTTTCATTGCTATTCATTTATAAACACTTTTATCATATATTTATTTTACCTAACAATATCAATTTAATTTTTACTGATATTTCTCCACAGAAAATGTAACGCTTTACGCTTCTTATAAGGACGGGAGGCTCATTAAAAATGGAAAAGAGTATTTTATCGTGAACGAGAAAAACACAACTGTGGACGTTGGCTCTAGTCAAGTGAGATTTGACGACTTGTTCAAGAACAACCCAGCAATTACGGATAATTTAAACAAGCTCATAAACGAGAACACTGAGATACTTTTTTATGAGATTAAACCGGTCATAGAGCAAACAATAAGTCAATTGGTGACCAGTGTTGTTAACACAGTCAATGAAAGATTCAGCGAAAATGAGTTGTTCCCAAAAGATAAAAAATGATAGCTAATAAACGTTGATTGCAATGGCCAACAAGTTTTATTTACTGACATAATGCCAAATATATATTTTATTTGTTAAGTAGTATTTAGTCTTGAAGTTAATAGAAAATGTGATCCATTATCTATGTTGTCTAAATAAACCAGTATTTTCCAAAAAAAATTGTATAAAACTAGCAGATGATAACTAAATTAACGAATATATTTTTATAGCGACGAAAGCCTATTGTACCAAAAATAATGAACGTTTTATGATATCTAATCAATATTTCATATATTTTGTGGACTTTTATTAGGGGAGCGTTTCAAAACAATTTATAGAAAAATATTTTTACTTAGAATCCTTAATTTGGTGTGAGTTTTTTAAGTCTGCCCTAGGAACTAAATTATTTTTATGACGAATTGTTTAATAGATTTGATTGCTTAGGTTCCTTCATTGTTCGTCTGTGTAACGATGTACCCCCATGTTGTTTATTCTCAAAAGCGATCTCCATAACGGAATAATTAAAAAATAGTTAATAATTTTATAAATTTTTCACCAATTAATGAGAAATCTTGAAAACATTTCTTGGATAATTGCAGTAAAAATTCTTGACAAAAACACTGATTGCCAAATAGTATGAATTGTATAAAGACAATTACAGTTTTGTTGATATAAATTTTCTCATCACAATATAAAAAGAGTCAACTGGGATATAGCTCGTTAAAACATATTAACTTTAAAGAAAATGTTGTCATCAGAAAAATCTTTTGTTACATGTAATATAAGTAATATAGTTAAAGACTTCAGAATTACCTGTTGCGAAAGTAGAATTTCAATAAAACACATTGAAAGTATAAGAGAATACTCAAATTACATCCAAAACTGTTTATTCTAGATTCGCGATTAGGGCCGTGAGTGGGAAGAGATCATCAGGTAACTGTTTAATGAGAGTAAACGAATACGTTTGTTGTTCTAGATGCCACAACCGTAAACAGGAATTAGCCGTTGGAATAATTGTAAACATCAGAATAGTTAGAATAGTAAGCAGATTTGTTCCGGTCAACCAATATACGTAGCTAGCAGAGATAAATGCAATTCTCGTTTAAGACCTTACTGTTTTGGTATTGGAAACAAGCAAGAGAAACAAAATCCAACCACAGCGTAGATTTGAAAGTTGCTTGCGGTCTCAAAGACCAACATTTTCAGAAACCTAATTGATCACGTTCTTATTAATAAAAAATAAAAACTTCACAACTGTGAAAGAGCAAACGTAGGATGACATCAGTTCATGTGCAAAGGTAAAAGAAGTGAAATTAATTAGTGGCATCTATTTGATTTTTTGGATAAGAATGATACTTTCAAGCTACACAAGAGGGTACTAGATGTTGCGGGTATTTATATCCATAGGACAACTGGGTAACTTAAATATGAGAAAGAAGACTACGACGCTTATGTGAGAGTAACGTCATAAAAAGGAAGACCTAAGGATCAAGTTAAAAGAGCTGAAAAATGAACTGAAAACTTTGAGAAATCATTTCAAACTGACAATGTTCTCGTAAAACTTCTCGAGCTGTTAAAGTCAGTGGCCAAATCACAACCGTATTTCCTTATATAAAATGGTACTACTTACTTGCAAGATGAAATTTTGATGGTTCTTATTTGAAAATTGTGCATTTTTAATTAGCTTATATTGGATGTTTACCGTAAGACATTTGCATTATATTGCTTTGATGGTGCAAGCAAACTTTTTTTACAAAAAGTCATCCGTAAACGTTTTATATAAATGTGACCAACTATCGATGGCTTCATTTCTTCATTTTAGGTATTTGAAGTCATGGACGTGATTGCATAAGCCGTATCATAAAAAAGGTCTAATAAAAAACTACATAATAATCGATAATGAACCGAATCTTATATGGCCTCCAGAAGTAAATATAGCGGATAAAATGAAAGAGGCTAATGAATTAACAGAAACGAATACAACTCCTTAGTTAGTCAAGAGTAACGATTTATCTGATGTGTAAGGACTATCCGAAATTTTTGCATTTAAGACAAGGCTCCTGTATAGATTGTATATGTTAGCAAGCAGATAGTGAGACGAGGTTGTACTGGTCAATTAGTCTTACGTCGTTCATCATAAAGACGCCGAAAAGATTCATCATCGTACATAAGAGAGTAGATATGTAACAAGTATCCAGTCCACTATAAAAACTATGCTTGTCAAACGAGAAAATCTACAAATATTCGCTCGGGTACAAACACCAACGAATGGCGTCTCAAAGCTGTTGGGAGTATTTCTGGATATACAGGGCCGCTTCTCACAACATTTCGGTGAGGTTAATAGAGAATGCAGGCTGGAAAAGAGTCATAGATTGTCATTCGCTGGTTAAAACAGTTTAGGTAAAGATTGATCGTTGGTAAAAGTTTTCTCAGCGCTTTTATAGTGCCTAGTGGCAGACAGTCTCTTTGAAATACTAAATGAAGCAAAATTGTACACTTACAGCTATGCGGCATAGTAATTGCAATTGTAGGGATTCAGTAACGTTTTTAGAAGCTAATATTGCTCACAAAGCAGAAAATGCTAAGAAAAATTAATAATAAAAGTAGTAATCCTGGCAAGATGGGATGAAATAGTATCCAAATACTACTTCATAGACACTTACGAGATATTATCGTTTGAGGAGAAAATATGGAACAGTCTTTAATGAAGGCATATATTGGTTAATAGGCTTAAAATCATTAAATGGTTGTGGAGCTGATATTTTTTTGGATGCCCAAAAAAACTAAGGATACTCAGACAAGAATGCCACGCCGACACAAGTAGGAATCGTTGATATTATAGCCTTCGCACATAAAAGTATAAAACGAGGAAATTAAATAACCTACACATTTACAGAGTATTTATGGTTAGCTGCTCAGCTCTCAGGGTATTGAGAAAAAATAAGATAAATTCTAAACCAATTCAAGAAATGTAAGAGGAGCTGACAACGGTCAAAAACCTATCATTGGTACAAGTACTGTGTCAGAAAGGCATTAAAGGAAATGAAGAATCGGACAAGCTGGCCAAAACAGGCTCAACACAACAAACCATCGAACAGGAACAAGGCTTATGACGATATTTGCAAATCAGCATAAGGCATAAGCAAACGAAGGCGTTTCTTTGTGAAGCGTTTGAATATATAATTAAACAATTGCTTATAGTGAAGAGAAAGAGATTCAGAATCTTAACAATGGACAATATCTTGAGTAAAAGTCTACTTACGAAGGAATTTACGACAAATTCTCTAAAGAAAGACTAGCGGTGACATATGTTCTACGTATCTATCCAACCATGGCAGTCATAAGAAAAAATTTCCTGGAAGATTCCGCCTTGACGCCAGACGAAGCTAAAGAAATTCTCATTAGAAACCTAGATTCGATTCTTAACGGAACAGAACTGCTAGATATAACCTAGATTTACTAAGATTACAGTTAAAAATGCTCCTGGCCTAATTGCCAAAGATAATACTCCACCTAGGACCTTACATTACATTTTAAGACGAGGCGTGAAACAAATAAATCGGAAGAATTATTAAATTTTATTTTTTATTGCACTTCAATGACCAGTACTTTAAGTAACACAACAAGTTATAACTGATAATATGATTTCACATCAAATTAAACTTTAGATTTTACTTCCCTCTTCTTTTGAGCTTTTCAATAATAGTTTTACTTGTTTTGTTTGGCAACATTAAATTTTACTTTAATCAAATTTTAACAGAGTTGATGCTTTGCTGTGATTTGAGCAGTCCCATTTCAGTAAAGTAATATCTCGATAGGTCTTAATTCAAAGCAATTTGGGGAATTGCCAATTTTTTATACAAAGTTATTGGTTACTTCCTGGCTAAATCCTTTTTAGTGTAGTGGCCGGTAGCCAAACCAAGCCAAAATAATGATGACTTTGCAGTTTTTTTTCAAATGTGACGAAAATTACTTGTCTATTGATCCTGTTATGACTAAACTTAGGCCATTTCTCCTAGACATACGTATTGCCTACCAAGATGAGTATTTCTTTTGTAATTAGAACTTCATGGTAATAAGCCCAGAAATATCAGTCGCGAAGAGACACACCGCTATACAGTACTAGCTGTGCCAGATCTACTGGTAAGAAAGCGGATTCAGCAGAATGCTGGTACTGCGACCAATCGATACAGCAAAGCACACGATTTTTCGTTGCCTCCTCTAGATAAAACCAAGTCTGAGGGCTGAAATTGAGCTGGGGGGCAGAGGTTTCAACTATAGGGTACTTAACAAAAACATGCTAGGGATCATAATGAGGACAATTGAGAATCCCCTACAAGTGATGGCGCGCAGACAGCCTAAATAAAGGAAGGTGAAATTGAGTCATTCAATAGAAAGCGTAAATAATAAAGTGGACAAAACAGAAACTCTTTCACAAGTAACTAGAAATAAACTCAAAGCAGAGGTATGGACAAACAGAAGAAAGAAAGGACAGTTAAATATAGAAACAAGAAGTTATCGAAGGAACGAAAAGATTGCACCGTTTCGATAAACCACAACGCATGAAACCGACTATCTCTCGGATGCTTCCAGAGAAAAAAGTTTGTTTTCGATGGAGTTCAATTCGTTGAAACAAGAAGACTCAAATATATTAAGACATAGGGGCGGATCTTTGGCTGTCACGACTAGAAATGATTCCGTGTTTCAGATGATCTAATTGAGCTCCAAGAGCCGAGAACTTAAATCTTGAGGAGGTCTACAAAACTTTTGTTAAGTTAACAATTAATCCCAGACGCCAAATCCAAAATATCCATCGTGCAACAAGCAACGTCTCGTACCTTAAGTTCGGACTGCAGCCCATCTACCGCACTAAAGAAAGTTACGGAGGGCTCCAAATAATCAAAAACCAATATCAGACCGAAAAAAGTACAGAATATCATAAGAACATTTTAAATACAAATAGACCTGACTATCAAATATGCAGTTTATAAGCTAGTTAAGGTAAGAGTTTTTATTCTGCAACTGGCACCAATCTAAGGATTTAAATAAAATAGATTATCAACTTGCTGCAAATTTTAATTGATTTAGTCTTTTTTGTAAAAAGAAAATAATTCAAACAATAACGTAGTTTTATTCAAATGAATTTAAAATAGATAAGTGTGCTTTACAATGGCTAACAACAAAATTTGTTGCAATAATTTTAAGGCAATAGATACAGAATACGGTATTAGAGAATAGACGCTAAGACTTTCAGGTAACGTCTATTTTAATGTGGGGACAAATAGTTTCATGGTTAAAGTTTACTAAAAAAAGTAAAGCGATAGTGGACAAAACATATAGCTTATAAATAATTATATCCTTAAATTAAATTGATAAAAGACCTCGAGTTTAATACATAGTAAATCTCTAGCGTAGACGATAATATATTAAGAATCCTGATCAACGATAATTTGAAGAAACGTAATCATTTTCTAGCTAACAGTATAGTTTTGAAAAAATAAATAAATCACAATTCTAAAATTCAAACCACTGAAGCTTGAAGGCTAATTGGTAATATATCATCATCATTATCATATATTTCGACCCATATTTCAGGGTTGTTTTGATTATTGTGCGATGTTGCACAGATGTTCTCTGTTTGGTTTAGTTCTTACTATCTCCCGAAGGAACATTTTTTGATATTTTTAACGTGAACATGCGATTTAAGGCGACACACTTTTTATCTCTAGATGTCTCTTTTAGCTTTTTATCAAGTGTCACGGCTGTTTGCTATTCTGGGCCAAGTTGTTTCAGCAATCTTTCTAATGTCTCGATCCCCTCTGTTATTAGGACGTTTTCTTGGCCGTTTTGCATTTCTAAGGTACCATTATTGAGTTCCATCTGTTATCAGTCGTTCTTGCGATGTGCCCAGCCTATTGACATTTAAGTGATTTTACTCTGTAAATGATGTCGGTGACTTCAGTTGTTTGTCTTATTCACCATTTCTTTTTTCTGTCCCATTTTCTTATTCCTAATAGGCTTCTTCCTATAGCTCTTTGGGTAGTTTGTGTGATGACTGCATTTAGAATCCAAGTTTCACAGCCATACGTTAATATAGGCATGATCGAAGGCTTTACCTTTCAGATAAAGAGGAATTTTGGATTTGAATATGGTGTAATTTCTCCCGAATCCTCTCCAAGCCAGTTTGCATCTTCTGTTTATTTCTGCGAGTAATGATTCTGAAACGTAGACAGCTTGGCCTAAATATTCATATTGGTCAACTTGTTCTAATTTCTTTCCATTAACGTTGATGTCTGCAACTGTTGTAAATTCGTTGAACATCACTCTCGTCTTTGGATGGTTTATTTGTAGGCCTACTTTCTGACCGGCAGCATATAATTCGTCGATTAAATTTTGTAATGCATCTTCGGTACAAGGACTATGGTTGTTAAGTCTTTGACCATTAATATTTAGTCCAGTATTTTCTCATCTCAACTTATGTATTCTACTGTCGCCATGAATAGTTTAAGAGAGTTTGAGTCTCCTTGATACACACCTTTTGTTGCTGAGAACTCCCTAGTTGGTTTATGAAGTTTTACTTCCGCTTTTGCTTCCTCATATATGGTACTGAGAATTTAGATGTAGTCTTTCTCTATGCATTGCATTGTTAGGGCTTTCATTATTGTCACAGAAAGGATTGACTCAGAGGCGTTTTCGAAGTCAATGAAATCCATTCACACTGGTAGACTATGTTCTTTGGTTCCGCTGATTACTTCTTTTACAGTTTAGATATGATCCAAAGAGCTGAACCCACTTCGTAATCCTGCCTGTTTTTTTCTGCATATAGTCTAGAGTGTATGTTAAGCGATTTAGAATTATTTTTGTGAACACTTTATATTCCATTTAGCAGCAAGCTTAAATATATAAATACAAAGAGTCCAAGTCTAAAAGGGCATAAATAGAAACTCTCTAAACCAATGCCAAGTCACTGAATCCTTTTTTCTTCAATATAGTCACTGATAACATTTTAAGTAAACTGCACACAATGAGATAATATACAATGAATATTTTCCTCTAAAACAAGATGTAATTTGAAACAGAAATCTGGAGATTGGTGAAGAAATCATCCCAGAGAGAATGAAATTCTTAAGTTTAGAATTACCTAGCTTTAGTAATGTTGAACAGACGTAACTGGAGCACAAACTGAGTCACAGAACCTGAGATTAGGACATAACAAAATACCAATAAGTACCTTCTAGGGATAATAAGACCTAAAATACCAAAAGAGGGCATCTGTGTAATACTACATATAAATAAGACAAAATAAAACGGAAATCCTAAGAGATTACACCCCGTAGTATGGATCGATATGACTAAACATGATGGTGATGATATATATCCTCTTTAATACATATTAAGTAATTTTATGACGACTCAAAAAAATTAGAAAAGCTGGTTTTGTTGCAACCTTTATATTTGAAACATTTATTCGAATGGTACAAAAAGTATTCTCAGAAATAAAACTAATTTATCAGTAAAATTAAAGCAATAAAGGAATAATAATTTGTGGCGTAAATGATAACAAATTAAGAAAGTCATTGCAGTAAATAGCTACTAATATTATGAAGAAAATCAGACTAATTTTAAATTAAAACAAGCGAACCTGCGGTTAATTGCTGGCTAGTATGTGATTATTAGTTGAAGTTATTTTTAAGTATATCATATATAATCATTTGTCAAAATATTTGTTTATAACATTAGTGAATATTGCAAATAAAATTGAAATTTAAAACAAATTGTGATCCAAATAGAAGACTGTACTTCTACTTTGCATTTTTAATTCCATCTGTTTATCATAAAATTTATAAATCTAAAAACATCATCCCTAGAACATCCTTCTCAACGTAAAGATCCGTGAAATAGATTCGAGGTTGATGTTCATATTGTCGTTAAACCTTTCCTTTACTGTACTTTGTTTTGCAGTTAGGGAATGTAGAATGTTATTATGAGCTTCTTTTGCTGATATGATTGAAACTATATATTAATGAATTTTTAAAATTGATTAATATAAATATGCAAGGTACTTACATTATTGATTTGAACGAAAATAAATATGCAGTAAATTTTGGCAAAATGACAAAAGTTTTTGCAATCCATTGATCCATTATAAGTCAAACTCCTGAAAGGTATACAATATATATACAATAATGTAAAGATTATTTTATTTCTCTGTCAGCATACTCTTACTTTATATTCTGTCCATGCATACACATCAGTAAACAAATATCTGAACAAATATACTACTCTGTGTATATGTTTATTTTAATTGGAGCTGGAAGGCAAGGTCAATCAAAAATGCACAGCATCATGTTTCGCTTTATTTTTATAAGAAGTCTTGGAGCTTGGCTAATTACGGTTTCTTTTAATTATTTTTTTTACAAAGGAGACTTCCCTGCTTTAATTAGGTTTCTTTTCCGATACAAATATAGCGACGTTTTTATCCTTTACCTTACATAATATTTTTTTATGAAATAAACTTCACACACTCCAGAGGGATCAGCATCGGTTCAACCTTAAAACTGCTAAAACATGTCAAATCAGCAACTCAAATTTATTAAATGAGCTTTTAGATCAAGGGAATCAAATTTCGGCACCCACCGTACTTGAAACATGAGTAAATTCTTATGCAAATCGCCGAAAATACATGGATCTTTTTTATGTATAATGCAACAAGTACATTATTTTTATCATTTTAATTTCTATAATTTCATTTAATTTACATTTATTTGTGTACATTAGCATAATTACTCATTATCATTATTGTGTTTGTGTAATACTCCACCAATACCATAAAACACCAGCTACAAACCGGAAAATATAGATCTTCCTTAAGAGAGTGCGAGTGGCAGAACTGGAGGGGGAACCTTTTAATATTATGTATATAATGTCACATTAATTGTTGCAAAATTCCCAGTGATACTAAAATGTTCGCAAAAATAAGTGCTGGCTGCGTAGCTTTCTGTTTGGTGCTTATTGCCCATTCCGACGCACGAAAATTCCGTAAGTAGTATTTTCGAGCAAATTTTTAATTTTATCAAAAGTGAGTTTACAACTTGCCAAATATAAAAATGCAGCGATTTTTTAATAATAGTAGAAAAAGCTTTAGAGAAAGACGAAAAATAAAATTTACTTGTCTGCCACTTTGTCTTACATATTTTAACGGTTGGCATTTTTAGCTTCCTACATAACTCCATGCAAAAGAACAGACTCTGACTTCGCGGGATGCTACAGGAGAGCAATTTCTAGCTTAAGGCCTTATCTGAAAAAGGGAATACCTGAATTCGGAATTCCACCTTGCGATCCTCTAGTTATTCCAAAGATAGAAATGGTACAGCCTGACGGCGCCAATACTGGGTTTAACGCCATCCTAACAAATCTAACTTTCTGGGGTGGCTTAGAGTTCGATTTACAAGATATGCAGGTAGATCTTGATAAGGGATTCTTCACCCTTCAGATTTTTTTCCCCAAATTAAAAATGGAGGGTGATTACAAAGCAACAGGTAAGATCCTCGTGATCCAATTTGAAGGAGAAGGGAAAACCACTGGAGAGTTTGGCCACATCACCGTCAATTGCGAGTGGGAAGCAGAAAAAGTAACGAAAAATGGAAAGCTGCACTACAAAGTAGTCAAAGATAAATCCACGCTCGACGTGAAAGATATTGCCATCAATTTTGAAAACATTTTCCGAAACAACCAACAACTTTCTGAAAACACCAACAAGCTCATTAACGAGAACAAGGAAGTTCTTTATAAAGAAATCAAGCCTATCATAGAAAAAACAGTAATTGACCTAATAACAAATGTCGTCAATAACGTCAATGAACATTACTCAATAGACGAATTGTACCCTGCTTAAGTTTAGCATTTCTACATAAACGCTTTGCACGGATCATCATCATTTGAAATAATTATTATTTAATATTTAAGTCAATAAATTATGTTCAATTAAATTGAAAAGTTTTCTTTATATTCTTAATACTTTTCACATAAACGTAATTATTAAAGTAATAACAAGAAAACATTTTTAAAATTGTAAGATCAAGGTAAACCAAGCCAATAACTGTGTATTTGCAGCCACTTCTCGATTCTAGTTTGTTAGAAATGAATTTATGAATATTCGATTGACGACACCAGAAACCACTGACAAGATCAAGGCGCAAAATCCTGCTCTGCATATTCACACTAAATTTATCATAATAATTCCGCGGCATATATTATTTGTGAACGGGTCCATAAATGGTGATTATGATCATCTGAATTTATATTTATGATCTATGAGCGTAATGTAGGACTTCTGAGCATGTAATTAGGGATATCTGAACATAATTTGGAATGTCTAAATAAAATTTGTTTTTGTGACATGTATTAAAAACACCCGGACACATCTGAGTTCAAAAATGATTAGTTGTCGCGGCATATTTATGATATCAATTTCTTAGACTTGTACATAACGAAAAAAATAGAACCTTGATTTTGCTCCTGAAATGTATGCAGGTCTTACAAAAAATTAATAAAATATTCAACTAGATCAAGTGACGTTCTTTAATTGAACCAAGAACGCATAAATAAAGTTGAGGCGATAAAACCTGCCCAATTTGTTAAGTAAGCGCACTGAATGTGGTGCACCCATTTTTTTCTGAATTGATTTATGAATATGCATAGCTATTTTCAATGATAGCAAGAAGGTGCCTATAAATAACTTTTGAAGCAATTAATAATATGGTAGACTCTCGCAGACAAAATATTAGGTGATCGGTCAGGTATATTTTTGCTTAAAGATTGAGAGATCTGCAGGTATTTGTTTGTGAATCTAAATGAGAAAATGTTGTGGAAGAATACAAATAGAAGGTACAGAAAGTTGTTTATCGTATGAAATTCAAAACAGTTTTTTGGAATTCTGCAAATTTTTTTGGGTGTTACGTACTTGATTGGTTAATCTTGTTATTTGATATCTCACCACTATTTAGAAAATAGCCGCTAAGTATAAGTAATGTGTATTTTTGGATGTGTATAGAAAAACTTAATTATTTTGGCCAGTACTCTTGAAACTGATATAAGCAAGAAATTAATATACTTATTTTCAAAAAGTATAGATTAGCAATTAATTCAATTATGTTCATTAGTAATTGCTAATGTGAATAAGCAGTTGAAAGAAAAACAGTTAAAAGGGTAATTTGCTATAAATGGTTCTTTCATCAATAACTAAATATTAATCAAAAAACGAAAAATGGAAAAATATATAAAAGATATTATTTATTTATATCTCTATAATTAACTATGAAAAAAGAACAGGAAATATTTATTAAAATTTGTACGTATAATGCAAATAAAATCTAATTGTATACAGAAAAACTGTCAATGATATTTATTATTAATTTGCCTGTTTTAACCGCCCCACTAACGAAGTGCCAATTTTTATTCATTTTTCGCTTCAAAGTTTTAGATAATTTTCACGTTTAAAAACTGTTTGTGACTATTTTTAGGCGCGCCGTTTGTTTTTGTCTATGTCTGTATATGTAAATATAGTAAGACAACTGTTTGGGCTGGAGTGATGAAATTAGAGCTATTGTTGTAAAATCATAAAACTGTTTTAGGATATGAACAACCATCGGAAATATCTAAACACTTTTAATTCGATCTAAATTTTAAAATTTTCATATTAAGTAGGCATTAAACAATCTAACAGTTGTTATAGCTAATAGTAAATCAAAAAGCATGCTTTGTTAAATATAAATTTATACTTTGAAATAGCATACCTTATTTTTTTTAATTGCACCGTAAAATAAACCAAGAAAGAAAATCATAAAGATATTTAGTCTAATGGTAAATTTAAATTTGCATTAAATACTGACAATCAAGCCATTGACTTCTGCTAAACAGATATTTTATAATTGTATAAATCATCTAATACTTTTTGTTTGCATGTCTATGTGTTTGGAATTGTTAATAATATACTGTGCATTTTTATTTATTCCGTATTATGGCTCCTCTGGAAATCTGAGACACCTGAACAATATCAAAACCAAGATATTTTCGCTAGGATTAATTAAGGAATGAACACGGTCACATTCTCAAAATGACACCAGCCATCGATTCATGTTTTAATTTCGTTTTGCGATAAAAATTTGATACGTGATATCTTAATGCGTAAGTAAGTGAATTCCGTTTAATGTTCAATTTTGAAAATAACTTGCTATCATCACATAAAGATGTTTATGGTATTTATAATTTTGTTAGTAAAGTCATAATTTTTCAAGAGAAGTATCATCTAGAAAAAGAAATTAATGTCCACATTTTGACTAAGAAACAAATTAAGGGGATATGTGCAGTGTATAAAATAAAAAGAGGGAACAATAAAGTCAAAGTTTGGTAAACTACAGATATCCATGAATGTTTTGGGGAATAAGAGCAGGAAATCATCTAAGAAAAAACGCCTTGGGTAAAGCCGTAAAAAAATGAAATTAAAATACTATAAAACAAATCTGCTTAGAAAGGATGTCTAGATACAAGGAATGTAAGAAAATTTACTCAATACAAGTAAAAATAAAGAAAAATAAGACATGTAAGCAAGAAACATTGTGGAAGGGTCCTGAAAAGCATAGCAAGAAACAAAATAATTTTCTACTAAACTCATTGGGAATAAGAAATCCGAGACAGAACAATCCTAAACACATGAAAGATTAAAGAGAAAATGTAGCTACTGACGACAGTAACATTATGGATGGAAAGAAACACTTTTAGGCAATGATATAAGAAATTTGCATACAAAATAGAATAATAGTCCAATAAAAAAAAGAGATGACACAAAAACAAAATACCTGGGAGAAGTCAAGAGAGGGACTGAAGAACGCAATAAAAAATGATACAAGTAATAGAAAGGTATCAGGGCAACTAATGAGCTAAAGTTTGAAACCTTAGCATAAAAAGAAATGTTCAAAAATAAATATCTTATGACCAATTTTTAAAAACGTTCAAATTACCGAAAAATAATTTTAGAAAGAATTTATGTCAGAGATTAGAATTCTGACCAACAAAAAAAGTAGATAACAAACTGGTTAATACTCTGTATGTTTGTGTGCAAATTACAGAAAAAGTCGCTGAAAATTTAAAAAAATTACCTGTACTTCAAAAATACCAGATGCGCAAGTTTAAAATGTCGTTTTTTGTCATGAAAAATACGCAATTATATAAGAACAATGATAAAACATTTTTTCTCAAAGTATTGGCTCTCGCTTTTTCACATTTTATCCATCGCTCGAGCAATTTATTCATGTTATTCCAAAGGAAAGCTTCAACTTTCGTTGATAACCATTCATTGAAAGTCTTAAAGTGATGCTTAGCCAATGCGTATCCCATCGATGAGAAGCGGTGATAATCAGAAGGCGCCAAATCTGGTGAATACGGCCGGCGGGGTAGGAGTTCACAACCAGAGAATTCGTTACTTTGACCACTTTGGCTGAATGGGTAGAAGCGTTGTCATGCTGCAGAATGACTTTGCCGTGTCTTCGAGCCCATTCTGGGCGTTTTTCGATCAATGCATGGTTTAAATTGATCATTTGTTGTCAGTAGCAGATGGTATTAACTGTTTCACCGGGTTCGAGTAGCTCGTAGTACACTACACCTTTCAGATCTCAGCACACACACAGAATTGTCTTTTCGGTTTTGTACTCGATGTTGGTGGTTGTCCTGACGTTACCCACGAAGTCTTACGTTTGGGATTCTCAAAATATATCCATTTTTCATCGCCAGTTACAACCCAATGCAAAATCCCTTTCTTTTGTGGCGCAAATGCAGCACTTCCCTCACAGTTTTTCGTGTTTCCATCTGTCGTTCGTTCAATTTGTGTGGAACCCATTTTCTAAGCTTTCGAATCTTTCCCATGTTTCTCAGGCAATCGAAAACGGCTTGCCGAGTGGTATTCAGCTGCTCCGTCTTCATTTGTTGTGTTTGTGTATCGTCTTCGACCAATAATGCTTATAATTCGTCGTCTTCAAACTTTTTTGGTCTATTTTCACGTTCTTCGTCAATAACATTAAAAACGCCACTTTTGAAATGTTGAAACCAGTGTTCACAACTCTTTACTAACTCGTAAACAACTAAACGAATATGATGTTTTCTAGTGGGCAGTCTTACCAAAAAATTGTCGCTTTGGGTCCCACCGGTTACTTCAATAGATTTCATGCAGCAGCAAAACGACATTTTGGTATTATCAATGCATTTGATGGAATAAAAAAAGTATGCCTGTCGAAAAAGCAACAGGAGAGAAGAAATAATGAAGACTTGATAGAATGTATACGAAGTTTATTATTTAGAACAATTTGCTAGATCAGACTAAGATATCAGATATATTTGAACGTTCTTAAACAGAGATGAGTCATTAGCACAACACATTGCTGTTTACTATTTTGCTAGCTGTCTAGCTTTATAGCAGTTAAAGAAAGCAATTTGTTGTTTGTATGTTCAAAGCAAAATACTGCAAACTGTGAAAAATACGTCTCAGGACCGTGATATGAAAATAATATAATATTAATCGGCAACAAAGAGAAAACCAACAAAAATTTAGAGAACAAATCAACACAGTTAAGGACCTAGGAGACATTAGAGCAAAAAAGATAATTTAAAAAATGAAAACCTAAAAGAATTACTAATTCCAGGCCGGCTAAAGAGCGCTGTCAAAATTTCAACATTAAGTAAAAATCAACAAGGCAAAACTTTTGATACATAAGCAACTTTCATAAAAATTTTAAATCTTAACAGATCAGACAGTTATATTATTTATTTATTTTTTATTTATATTTTCTATAGTAAATTCATAAACCGACAAGAGACGTGCCGTTCCGAAGAGAGAATTCAATTATTTAGTGTGTGTTTATTACCAACAAATGGAGAACATCTCGTTACAAAGAAAATAATAGATTATATGGAATACAATGAAACTCGGAAATATTAAAAGAGTTGCTAATAAATGTAAGAAATAATCATAGACAGAGTTAAAGAAAAAATTAAACTAGTAACTCTATCGAAAACAAAAGTATTTTATACGTAGCACGTAGCTTCCTAACAGGGAAATATAAATTTATAAAAAATGAAAACAAAACTCTTACAAAATAGATTTAAAAAAGTAAGAGGTATGTAAGATAAGATATTTTTATTAAAGCAAGCTACAGAAAAAGATATAAAAACAAGAAAGAAACCTCATCTAAATTTCATAAGTATGCTTAAAGTATGTAGCAGAATAAAAGGAGCAAGGCTAAAGCAACGAAAATTCTAGAGGAAAAAATTATCGAAATATTATTACATCGTCAGGTATGATTGCCTGTAGTAAATGGGATGATTTATTTGAACATTACGCGTTTGTTTTATATTAGTAGAAGCAGCTAATAAATGCAAACAACTATGGGCACAATTCAACGTAATGCATTGGAAAATGGATATAATTCAAGCCAAAAACTTGAATTATGTAGACAACATGATAAGGTTGTGAAAAACAAAAGAAAACCTACAAGGAAACGAAAATAATGAACCAGTTCAAAATTTAAACATTACTGTGACAAAGGGAATACCACAAACAGTGGCTGTAGGTAATGAAAGTGTGATATAATATAACAGAAATAACAGAAAAATATAGATAACACATTCAAGTAGTTTCGATGAAAAATAATAAAGAGGAGAATAAAAAGCAGAGAAAACAAGACGGCTATACAACCCAATCAATATTCTGTTTCTAAACAAGAAGTAAGCACCAATAAAAGTTGAAACCAAAGTAATCAAAAAACTAAGAAATACCAGTACATACATCTATGTAAATCATGAACATTTATGAGCATCGATAAGCTTCTGAGAATAATATAAGATAAATCCAGACTAACCAAAGAGACACTAATAATTGAAACAGATGAAGAAATAATACAGGAACAAAAGCAAAAGGCAAATAATGAGAACCAAAGAAAATATGGAACGCCAAAAAAAAAGAGTCAGGAAGCGAAATAATTTTGTATTAGTATAGGGAAAATGACATATACTTATTGTGTTTGAAACTGTAGATAAAGTAAATAAGTAATTTAACATATTTGACGTGTTGCTACTTCTTTTAGAGGAACTATGAATTCATCTGAGGACATCTAAAGTTCACACCTTAATACTATACATGCAATAATAATGTAAACTGGTTTGCAGATTTTCTACAATTAATTGGTAGTAGGAAAACACTCGGTAAATTCAATACTCGTACATAAATATTTATTGCGGGATTTTCTGAGGATATCTTTCTTTTGCTGACAAAGAAGATTCTTATTTTCATAAAATAAATGAAGATTTAGCATAATATTGTATTTTTCTTAATATTAAAATGCTCATATTCCAAAATAATCAGAAAAATACTTTTGTTTCGATTATTCGAGGTCGATTAGCTATGCTCACTTAATTAAACTCTTTCAGTAAACTAGTAATTTCGTGTCATTTTATATTTTTGTTACGATTAACAATTATGAGGAAAAAATGCACAAACGTTTATTTCACGTATTTCATCCGATCAACGAGCAAGAGGGATGTTAAAAGAATGAGGCGATACTTCGCACTATCTCAGCTCAGTAAAACAAAGTAGAGCACATTTATTTCGATTTTAGATATTATATACTTGACACATTTAATGAAGAGCTTCGTCTCAAAAATGAGAAGCATTGAGATCATTCTTAATTAATGGAATCATTACAAAGGTAATTTTCATTTCAAAATTATAAACAAAAAGTTGAAGCTTCCCTTTTTAGAAGCTTTTTCAGAATTCAATTCTAGAAGACTTTGCGTTAATCATGCAGGTGCTTCATGGTCGAGCTTAATCATCTTAAAGGCCTATAAAAAAATAAAAATATTTCATAAATATTTAGAAATATCTACACAGAGACTTTCAACTCCTGCATTTCTATTTATGTCATATTAATTCTCATTTAAAAACGTGATAGTTGTTCATAATTCTCTGCCAGCTTTAAAAATCTGTGATCAATTATAGATTAATTTTGGTGTCCTGCTTTACAATCAAGGCTTATAATAATTTGATTTTCCTACTGAAATAATACATTAAAATATATATTAAGCAAAAGACTAAAATCATTTAGACACGTGCAAGGCGCGGATATGTCTTTTACATATTACATAACATTATTTTACATATATTTCGGTTAGGAATATTTACACGATAAAACAAATTAAATAATATTAATAATAAAAATCTTTGGGTATCTCTTGCGTATTCAAAATTAAAATTAAATGTGTTATGATTTAAAAAATAACCTATGAGTTTTAAAAAATTACACAAAATCTCTACGCAATCTAAATTACTTTTAGTTAGAAAAATAAGCAAGTTCTTTAAATTAACTTGTAGTTGAAGTACTCCTACCAAATTGAAATTTGATACTTATTTATTTTCAAGGATATTTGTATCACATTTCAACGAAATTGTCCTAGTTTAGTTGAAAAACTTTGCATTTCATTTAGATTAACTTGTACTAAATGGTAATAATTTGGGAGCCGATATTATTTTTCTACAATTGATTTAGAGAACGTATCATCTGACAAAAAATAATCCGGATATTTTTAAAACTGACTACATGCTGTATAAACAACAGTATAAACAACAAGGTGCAGAAATTCACAAGCACTAGTTGTACACCGTAATTTATTCACCTTATCTCGCTTAATGCCTCAATCCGAATATTTAATTAGGTGCGGTTTTCCGTACTTTTTTGCGCTCTTGCCAAAACTTAATTACCACTGAAGGTCTTCTCTTCTCCTTGTTACTCTTTTGCCAACTATTGCAATAAAATATGTTATGTCGTATACTTAGCTATTATTTACGTTTAAATGTTATTTAGTGTATCATACTTTTGTTTTAATTTTTTTAACATAACATATATTCCATGATATAAACAACATTAATATAATTAAAAGCTGCGATCCGTGAAGAATATAGCTAAGAGTTTTCATCTAATGGTAATTTATTCATTTTTTTGTACAATACTCGTCACAACGCGGGGGGTGTCCTATAAATAAAATAAGAAGCAGGTTTCGGCTAAGCCGTGTCTTACTTGAAGCAAAATGTCGGTCAAACAGTGTTGCTCTCTCGCATTGGTCGCTCTAATCGGCCTGACTTATGTGGACTGTAAAGATTTACGTGAGTTAATTTTCCATGACACATTGTATAAGTACGATTGACTTTAGTAGCATTTTTTACATTTTGCAAATTTATTGAAAATTTCTATTAAAGTTGTTTTTTAAGTTTTTAATTCTCGTTTTTGATTTTCACAGCTTCATATATTGTAAAGTGCAAAAAGGATGGAAGTGATGCGGATACTTGCGTTGAAAAAGCAGTGACTGCTTTGAGACCTCATTTGATTAAGGGAGTACCCGCCTTAGGCATTCCATCTACTGATCCTTTATCCATCCCTAGATTAGAATTGACTCAGCCTGAAGGAGCAAACCTTGGTTTTGATGCGGTTCTTACGAACTTGGTGTTCACTGGAGGTAGGGACTTCAACTTAATTAATAGTTACGTGAACCTTAAAGAAGGAAAAGTCAAAATCAGCATGAATTTTCCTAATTTGGATTGCGAGTCGGATTATACAGCTGCAGGGAAAATTTTGGTTATTCAATTCGAAGGAGAAGGAAAAGCCATAGGAAACTTTAGTGAGTACTCTTATTTCATAGTTAGATCAACACGATTTCTTGTTAAAATTAAAAATGTGTTTAACTTGTGCAGAAAACATCACTTATACTGGATCTTGGGATTGTGAGATCGTAACCAAAAATGGAAAAGAATATTACAAAGTTATAAAGCATGAATCTAATGTAGATGTAGGTGATATGCACTTAGTGCTTGATAATCTCTTCAAAAACAACAAATTGTTAACCGATGAAACAAACAAGCTCATCAATGAAAATAAGGATATCTTAATCGGTGAAGTCAAGCCTATAGTTGTCCAAACCATTTCAGGAATTGTTTCTAACGTTGTCGACTATGTATTGGAACAATACAACATCGATGAATTATTCGCTTAAGCTTCAAAACTGTTTTTGTTACTAATGTTTTATTTTAATAAACGATAAATTTAAGACGAAAAACAACTTTTTTATTTTATTGTATCTATATATCTATTTATATAAAGATATATAGAATGACTAACCGAAACCGATAAACAATTATGAATAAGGACATCGTTTTAGTGTACTCCGTAAATAAGGAGATGAATATTGGGTTTGAATATTTTTGTAACAGCATATCTCGAAAATTAACTACAGACGTGAAACTAGACCCTATAGATTCTTCGTCCAAAATCTCCAACTTATCCATTTTCAAAACCACAACTAACAAAACTGTCTCTTATACACATATTCCTTAAAACTATCGAGAAAACAGCAATTCTGTTTATTCTTTCTTAAAAGCAAAGAAAAGCTTGCTTAATCAAAATATAAGTCTATCAGGAGGTAAAAGGTGGATTAATAGACTTAAATGAAGCGATTTAGCGCGTTTAGTTTAGAATATTTGATATTTGAAAATATATTTTTTTTAGAAAATTACAAATTTCATCTGTCTGTAGAAATAGCTTTAAGTTAGAAAAAATATTAAAAAGTTTATTAAATTAATTTTCTTGAAAATAAAACAATCGGAAATTTGCACTCTTACTTGGAAAACGCGCGAACTATTAATAGTACATTTATATATACCATTACTAGACAGTCATCCAGAATCAAATAATGGCCAACTAAAGATCGTCTTAATATTATTTACTTCAGACTGATTATGAAGAAGTGTTGAAATATTATATTAAATATTAAACAATATTAACTCATTTATCTGGTAAAAAAGTTGCATGAGTGGGTTTTACATGAACTAAATGAAAAATATACACAAATGTGTAATGAAGCTTGTTTGATGGAGGTTTCTCATAAAAAGGTGCGTTTTTTAATCGCCCCGTGTGATATGTACTTAATATGGCAATCACAAATAATTAGCAAAGGGGCTGGGCAACAATGAATTTTTGATCCATCATGAATATATGAAACTTTGTTTATCAATCACTACAGAAATAGACTGTAAATGATGAACATGTTGCAGCAAAAAAAATCTAGATAGATGAACCGATCAATTCGTGTCTTGCTGTATGATAACATCATAACACATTCTGCATAAGTTTTAAAGTTATAAGATTAAGTTACTTGTTCTAAACTTTTGAAAATATCACACTACAAAGAGAGAATTTAATTTTTTAGTTCATGGATATCCCACACAACAATTGTGTAAGTTATTGCTTTTCCATAATCAAATAATCAAATTCCCTTACCAGAGCTTAGAAGTAAAAAATTGATAAAAGCGCTTTCCTTACTCGATATAACTGGCTTTGAAATGATTCTAAAAATGGTAAATGTGACACTTTTGTATTTTTTTGTCGAAATTAACGACTTACATGTTGCAAAATCATAATCGATCAAAGAAGATAATTTAATAAATTTGCAGCTTGAAATTATTGTTGTTCAATTTTGACCTTAAAAATATTCATAGAAATAGCGCTTAGATAAAGTTCTTCTAGAACCACTTTCTATGTTTTTGATCATAATTCTCACTATTTTTTTGGTCTTAAAAGCAGGACAAATATTCTATTATATGTTGTTTCAACATGTTGCTCATTTGTAGTCTATTCTACCCGGTTTAGTATTAAAATTTTTGAAAATTTGCTTAAGCAACGTTATCATTTTTATGATATTTTTAAAAATTATAGTGTCACTTCTGACGATGCTTTCAAATGAAGGTATAAAGGAATTAAATGAACATCTAAAACTACTAATTAGCATTTCATACCATAAAATGGACTAATAAAATCTATAAATTATGGTTGAAGTGGAAAATTAAACCAATCTAAGAAAACAAATAAAAATCAATTAGGGACAAAAACTAATAACTGTAATAAACCAAACCAATTAAATCAACAAAAAATTGGCAAATTTAATTATCAGAACTTGCATAAACAAGCACATTATACTAAATTGGGTGAAGTTTTCAAATAGAAAATATACAAATATAAACGAGCACACTGAAAAATTTAGATCTATTCTACAAAACGAAATCAACATTTACAACAAACTAATAAAGGCAAAAAAATGCACATTGAAATACAAAAAAACAATTATATCCAAATTGTTTTATACTCCTTAAACTTAGTACCAACCTTTTCCATTAAACTAATAATTGAATACGTTTTACACCATAAATAACGTATACCAATCAATTGTTTCGGACTACAAATAAACTCAGAAGAAAAAAAGCAATGACGAAGAAATTTAAATGCTTAATAATTTTTAGTAGTTGTAGATTGAGTATTTAAGCGAATGTGAATTAAGGAAGTGAAAACTAATCATCTCATGAGGACAAGAGGAAGGTTTATTTGCAAAATGCTAAATCTACTTCTTAAAATTCATGATGAAGTATATCTCGTTTATAAATGTGAATGGTTATGCAAACACGATATTTTAAAACTAAATAGAAATTGAGTAAATGTAGATTTAATTTATAATGATTTGATTAGCGAGTCGTGCGCAATCAGTTAATTTAACTAATGTATGAGGCAAAGGATAGTTTTATACTAACATTTATGTTTAAACATACGGAGACATTTCCAATGAGAAAAGATGGTTTTTACGTTTTTGAGTATCTATATGGACCCTGTTTATGCTTGTCATTATCTGAGAGAGTAGTTTGAAATGAACTAATCAAAAACTTAATTTACTTATGGTACAATTGGTTTGGATGAAGATATAAGTACTTGGGCGAAAATAATTCTTGCTACTAAAGTAAGCATACTCTCTGATTAGAAATCCAGCTTTTACCACACGAAGCCTCAAGTAAAGGAAAACTGTGTAAAAAGTGGGTAGTTTGGTGGGAATAAGCAAGCTCACAATATTTTTGATGTTGGATTTGTTAACTCGACTTTATAAGCGTGAATAAAACATGAAAAATGAAGCGATATTACTTCATAGAAATTTTCTTTATCTGTTTTGTCTAGAGGAGTTCGATCTCATGACTCAAACTGAATGTTTTTAATAGAAAATATATAATCGTGTCCCATGACCAAATTCTATTGAAATTATTATAAATATTCAACAGGATTTGTGTTTATGGATTACGAATATAATTGGTCTTAGATAATTTTTCATCATAACTATCAACATATTTCAAGAACAGACGATAAAGCCAGCAGGAAATATTTCTTTGCATTGTTACTATGTGGAAGCCTTTAAATAATGACGATATTTCTTCAGTATTAAAAAATATTCTATAAAAATCAAGTATTTAGTATTTGTGAAAACATAATTGTTAAACTGTCATCATTTTCAGCAATCTTACTTTGTCCAAATACTTAACGTTGCAATTGTCTGTTGTCTGAAGTAAGATTTTTTGGTAATTCTTCCACCAAAGTAAAATACTGATGATGCAGATGACAAAATGAAGCTCGAGCTACTCCATATGATTTATAATTAAGTATCTGGTTTAAGTGATAATAAACTAAAAATCTTTAAGCTTGGTTAGCAAAAACATTAGGCAAGAAAGCTTGCACTTACTTTTTCTTTTAGTTTTAGATTTTTCATACATTCCTGCATCCGATTGTGAATATGTTTGTTTTCCAGGATCATTTCTGGGTTTTATCGTTTTGTAATCTGTTTTCTATGCGTTTTAGAAGCTGTTTTGAAAGTTTCTTGGGCTAAGAATTATTTTCAAGAAGATTGCTGGCTTATCTAGTCAGCCCTCTTTCTTTTTCTGTTTTTTTCGTCATAAATAATATTAGATTTATTCATGTATCATCATGCCAGTTCATTTATTTTCTTGTATACTTAAAAAAATAATTCTTTTGCAATTCATCACATTTTCTTCTCTGCTTTGGTTTATTCATAGTTCTAATTTGCCTTTAATTTAATTATGTGTTGCATTTCATTCAATTATAGCTCTCAGGCCAGTGAAAAACAAGTATTCATTAAACTTAAACTTTTAACAACTATATAGATAGCAATGTTATGTAAGGATTTATTAACAAACATTTAAAAAAATTAATTAAATTATAGCCAGAGTGCATTACTAGAATAGAATAAAATTAATATTATTCAAATATAAATTTGCCTTCATTTAAAAATAATTAGTCTTTATTCATCTCCCATAACATTCATTTATTATGACGACACTTGCGCATAGACCGTTACATGGAATAAAAAGTTTTTTAAAGCAAGACTTCTTGAACTATTATTTAGTGTTTCATTTCATTATAATATCTTAGCAAATCCATCACCGTATCATTTCCTTGTACGGTTCCTTAACATAACAGTTTTTAAATAAAGAAACAATAAACAAGAAATAGGATATTTTTATTATAAAATCCTATCTAATACAGAAATCAGGTATAAATGTGCTAGGGTTATGTCTCTGTCTTTCTATACCCCTCCTTTCATCTCGTTTGAAATAAATAATTCCATTCGTTAAATAGCCAATACTGTATTTTAAGAGCTTCAATCACAGTCGAAAATTGGTTCGCTTCAAATCAAGCAAAGCAAATTAATTTCAATGCCCTAGACATACGATAATTACAAGTATAAATTAACTTATTGCTACGCTTAACCTAAAAATTATGTACAGAAGTGCCAACTAATTAACATTTACAATCGATTCTAAGAGTCCTAAGTTGCTCCAATACTTCATTCTTTCTGGATAAAAATTGTTATCCATAGAAAAACTAATTTCGCCTCCGTAATACCCGGTGATGTTCAGATAAAATAAATCGCTGTTGTCAGCGGTACTTTGGCCTGACATGTCCTTTATGGGGTCCCATGTTAGACCTTCTATCAGTACTACTTCTTTGTCGGGGGTTGGATGACTAAAAATGAAATTAAATTTATATTATGTTAATAAATGCAAGAATGTTTTAAATGTTTGATCAGCTATATTGTTCAGAATTATTGGCTAAACTTACTGATATGTAGCAAAATTAGTCCAAAATTCAGTCATTATATCAATCATTGTGCAGTCAGTTCCATCCAAATCTGCGAATAAAGCTGGCGATTTAAAAAGGTATAGAAGCTCATCACAATGTGACACGCCCCAATCGAAATTTATGTTGTCGGTAGTCAAGGCAAATTTATCGCCGTAAGTTTGGCAGCCTTTATAGTTGAAATGGTAGAACCAAATTGGGTGATGGCCTTGTAAAGAGTGAGCCATGACAGCTTGATACGTGCCATAAGTGAATGCCCTGTCACTATACAACTAAAGCATTTTTCAAAGACAAATCATTGAGACCCCAGAAGTTCCTACTTACGTCTATAAATCCTTGAACGCTTTTCGGGCTGCTAGTATCAACCACATCTTCTCCTAAAAACTTCGCTACTACTTTCCGCCAAGTAGCTTCGACTTGAGCAGGTGGGACGCTCAAGAAGACGCCAAACATATTTGGGCCGAAAGCGTTTAAATTTTGGTTCAATTGGGTTGCCAACGTAGAGTTCCTCAAGAGTGCTGAAATTACCACCTGTGTTAGACTTGAATATTGCCTATAAAATACAGATTTCTAGAAATACTTACGCGCTGCTCGTAAAATGCCTTCGCTTTGCACAACGCCACTAATCCATGGGACGTTATTGAATGTCCTTTCCATGATTATTTGGGCTGGATACTGTGTGATGAATGGTTCTGGATTAGCGGAAGTTTGGACTTCTAGAGCAGGTGCGAAAACATTCAACGGCTCTGATTGGAAATACTAGAAAATAAATACCATTTCTTAAAGTCTTTCGATTCCAAAAGTACGGCAATTATAAATTATTAGATGAGCAAACTAAACAATACTTAAAAGTAGTGTATTTATATTTACTCTAAATTTGTCCACGGTATTGGCTAAGTCGTAGGCGTTCGCACTTCTCAGGCATTCAATCATTTCTCTGCTGGTTTCATTCGAGTTGCAACTTAAAAACTCAGCTACTTTTCTTGTTACCATTTCCATAAGCAAGCTGCCATTCACCGGAAGGCTCCACAAGTTTAAAGCCGAGGCACTTTCACTGATAGCAGCATGAAACAAGCCTTTACTGGAAGAACTCAGAATATGGTGGTGAACGCTGGCAGCGCCTCCGCTTTGGCCAAAAATGGTAACTTTTTGATTGTCGCCTCCGAAATTGATTATGTTATCCCTAACCCACTTCAAAACGGCCAATTGGTCCTTGAAGGCGTAATTTCCAGGACTGGCATCGTCTCCTGTAGATAGGAAGCCAAAGATGCCTAATCGATAATTGAAAGTCACTAGGACGACGTCTTTGTCCATTAAGTATTCAGGACCTATCAAGTCAGTGTTAGCATGACCGGTAAATAAACCGCCGTAGTGAATGAAAACCATTACTGGCTTAAGAGTTGTGATTTTGTAAGTGGTTGGTAGTTCAGGAGTATAGACATTGACGAATAGGCAATCTTCTGATCCTCTTACTGGTGAATTTGCCTCGAATAGTTCGTTCCTTTCTACACAGATGGAGCCGTGTTCGGTTGATTGGCGTATTCCTGTCCATGGAATTGGTTTGAGTGGAGCCTATGAAAAAGACAAACATATGTAAAGTAAGGATTAGTTCCAAATTAATAACTTTTTAAATTATTTCTGATATGAGCTATGATTAAATCAGCTGTGAGCATGTAAGCTACAAGTAAATGCACTAGCACTAATAAATGTCTGAAATATATGTAGGATTTGCTATTGTAATTTTTGTATAGCTATGTTTCTTAACTTTAAACCAGAATGCAAATATAAGAAATGCCAATCATTCCTGTATAATATAGTATGGCAAAAGCCAAACAGTGTCTGCAAATATTAATTGTATTAAGTGGATGGGAGACTAAGAGTTAAAAAGATAAAAGAATAATTAGATGATTGAAACATTAAATCATTAAAAAAATGGAGTGTAAAATTTTGCGGCATCCCCTATGTATTCCGTTATTCCGTTCACATCACATCATCTTAAAGGCCAAAAGTTTGCGGCTATTTAGTTAATCGAAATGATTACTAATAAAGTTTTTGGTAAATAGGTCACCGCAAGTCATAGCAGATTTTGTCATTAAATGCACACAAGCTGCAATAAAAACTCCAAATTTAATTGTCCTAGTAATTAATCATACTAACAAAGCATACTAATTTTAAACAAAAATAAAAATATAGCGTTTATCTATGGTAACCTTGTATATATAAATATTATACAGTTATATACAAATAAAATTAAGTATTAACATAAAAAAATATATAAACAAATAAATTTACATACAAACATGATCAAATATGCATGTCGTCATGTATTGTTTATAAATAAGTTATATAATATTTATTTGATAATTTAGTTTAAAAGCCCACGCGGTTTTAACTACGTAACTCTTCAATCTGACAACTCTTGTAAAATGCTTATTTATATTATAATATTTTGTATATAGTTATTTTATATACATATACATGCACCGCAATCAGTTCTGGTTAATAAGATATGCCGGTGAAATATATTTTAATGTCAGAGATAAAGTTAACTTTTTCATAGGTATCGTTAGTAGTTCCCAGTGCTAAAAAAAAGGACGAACCAGTATCATTTGTGGTATAAGTGTGTGGGGAGAAGGGATGTGTTTAGAGTTTTGGCCGATTTGATCTTGTGAATAGAGAGATTTTTGTTTATTGTCAGTAGGAGGACTGCCACTGGTGCTAAGAAGAATGAAGGCAAAAGAATTCTTCGAAATTTAAAGGCGTTTCTTAAAATTCGGTTTTTGATCACTTAGAACTAGTAGAAGTTTCTGTTTGCAAGTAATAACATAGTAAGGGGAGAAAAGATCAAGAATAGGTAGCTTAAAATTTAACAATGGTTAATAATACATTTTTGAGACAGGAAACTGGAGTTCAAGTTGGAAAAAAATCTGATGAAACCTTGAGCTCTACTCAATTTTGTAAATTATATAAACTACAATTTTGTAGCGAAACACCTTGTTAAGTTTTAATTCTTCGCGAAGCAGACTTTGCATAGCTTTTGGCCATATTTTGTTTCTCTGTTCTAACAATTTGTGTTATTCATGGCTCATATTCCTGGACAATCTATCTATTAAAACTCGTCTTCCTGTAGATTAAGTTTGAATATCATTTCATTTAAGTTCTTCTAGCTAATAAATTGAAAAAACCGCAACTAAATAGCAATAAATTTTTCTTTAGCTAGGTTTTGTACACGTAAGGCCGCAATGTGAGCAATACTGGTTGACTTTATCTACATCTTTCTTAAAGTTTATAAATTAATTAATGTCATTTGGTGTAATATCTGTTCCACCTCTAGTCTTTTTATCAATTTATCCATCTGTTTTAAACTTTTTTGATTGTTCTTTAAAACTTAACGGAAAGCATCGATTCCAAAAATTCAAACTTTCCATATATGTTATAGAAAGTATACATTTTAGCGGTGATCCAACAAAATAAATTTGATGTACTCGAGATTTGTTCTTTGAGACAAGTATATTTTAAAATTAATTATATAACCATTTTTATCGTCATAACGCGTTTCAACAATGTTATCTTGCACTTACGGGATTTTTTTAGGATTTTAAGTTTTGACTCCAAGTTTTTCTCTCCACCTTTCTCTATTGAAATCTCTCAAGTTTGTTACTAAATGTTAATAAATCTCGACGATAATCAGGTTAATTTTTATTTACTCTGGTGGGATTTTCACTTAAAAATGAGCTATCACTAAAATGTTGAAACTCTATGACTTTCACAACTCTATCTCTAATTATAACTTTTAAAAGTATTGGTTTTTTCTATATTTAGATTATGTTGGTTTTGTACTTTGCTCTGTCATCATTGCAAAAATCGTTTTGTAAAAATTGTCTCGCGGTTCCCATTCCCCTGTATTCAAGGCACTACTTTTAAATACACTTTCTGAATACTGTGAGAACATAAAGCTTCAAACAATTATTATCCTGGCAGCAACAATTTCTCTTTCATCATTAGAAGAATGGCATTTTTCATCAAAGTCCTGTAGTTATCAATTCTTTTAACGAATAAATTACCGTAAAAATGTCTTCCACAGAAAAATAGTTCATCCTTACCATTTTTACAGACTCTAAACTATTTAAAACAAATATCTAAGAAACACTGCAATAATATCTACTGATAAACGGTACTACCAGTAATGGAATCAGGAAAAATAATACCATATGCATAAAATAAAAAACCAACACAACGTACTAAAAATACCATATCTCATGATTCTTATGAAAAACGTGAAGAGAATTGATTTTATATTTAAAATACTTTATTACGACTTATGATTTTTTGGTTCAATTTTAGTACCAAATAATTATTTCATTTTTTAGCTTAGATCATAATGAATCTTGGGCGTAGATGAGTAAAGTCAGCAACCGTTAGTCTATAGTTAACTTGAACATCAAGGAAACATGCTTGCCAAACTTACTAAAAATGATGGATGAAACGTAATCACGTATTAAATAATAGTAACATGAACAGTCATGCTAATTTTAATATTTACATAAGCGATACAGTTTACTTAGCTATTGAATCGGTAATAGTTCCATATAAAGTGCGGAGAATAAACAAAACGTGTCTGTTTTTATTGACAATTGATAAGACATTTGCATAATATATCATCTTAAAAAACTTTTGCGATAACAGCGGCTCTTCGGCATCTAACAAGAAATTAAATTAAATGGTGCTAATTTGATAAGAAACTCAAAATGTAGGACTTAAAATTGTATGTGATTAGAGATAATCAATTCGCTATACTTGCAAAGCTTAATTCAAAACATCAAACTCGATAAGAATCTCTAAACAGTGTTTTTAAGGCTTTTGTTAGGTGTAAATGAAGGTATAATTTATCGATTAATTGCAATGAGAATAGATAATCTTTAAAACAATTGAAATTCAATTGAAATTAGTCAAAAATTGGATGTGATACGAAAACGATGTGGAGCCAAATTTAATGCATAAAAGGAGAAGGATAGCAATAAAAATTGCATTAGAAATATGAATACAGGAAGATTTGGGCTGCCTCTATCTCCAACATGCACTATATCTACGGTTAGAGTAGTTGTAATTCGTCAATTATTTTTTTAATAGAGCACATTCACAATTAAATCAATTATAAGTGCCTTTATTCAAAAATACTAGAAGTTGTAAATTTATTACTTAAATGGTGATGAAATTATTGTTGTAATTCACATTATGTTATAAATGGTGTATTCGTTAAGGCATTGTTCTAAATTTTATTTTATAAAAAGTTCGTATTTGCATCTAAACTAAGTTATAAACTTATGAAAATTGCAGCAATTTAATATTTCCAAGATTTATGTCTTTCACCAATTTAATTATGTTATTAAGCTAATATTTTAATTTTTAAAGGCATTTTAATTGCTTAATAAATCTTTTTTAAATATTTTGAACAAGTAGCCCTTTTTAAGATTTAAATTTATATTTAAAAAATCTTAAAACCATCGTCATCACATATAAGAATAGCATATCGTTCGTCTGAAAAGAGTTAAATACTAAAAAGTATATAATAAAGACTGAAATAGCTAAAGTAATAAATAAAATTAAATAAACGAAACACTTAATACAAAAATGAGGAAATAATGAAACGATGAAAATCAACAAAGGTAAAATTAAAAATGAGACAATTAAAAATTTCCATGAAATGAAAAGTATCGGAAAATATATGTCGTGGAGAAAAATATACAGAATCGTAGAGCAATGAAGATCAAAGAGGCGGTTTAAAAACGGTAAAAGAATAAAATGTTTGCAAATACAGTCTACACTATTTTGGAATTATGAACCATTGCCATATAAGAGCTTAAAAAAATTATTCTAAACATTCTACGCACAAAATTTCTGAGTAATATTCATAACCTGCAAAAACTGAGATGCTTGAAGTCGTTACGAAAAAAAATTGAAAAATACAAAAAAAAATCCGCTTTAGAACATCTAGTTGTTACTCATAAAGTATAATTACAAGTAAAGTCTTTGATTATGAAAGAGAAGCCTGCTAGCATACAAAATGGTTAATGGCAATGAGTCCTACTTTTTGCCCGTACATTAATAAATGAATTACTGACTTTAGACTGAAACCCTTGGAACAAATAAAATGTATATTTTTAGTATAAAAATGAAAACTTAACATTCGCGATATTTTTTGAAGTAATACTGCAATCACAAATGGTAAAATGCAAATTACAATCTAATAGTAACATTTCAAAAACATCCGAAAATATATATAAAATTATAGAAAAATATGTAGAAGTTAATAGCGAGATCAAATTCCAAAAAAATCACCAATTAAAGCTTTTTGTACCTGCTAAAAATTAATTTGCATTTTTAATTCTTTGTCCTTTCAAACTTAATCTTAAGCTAAGACATATTCAAACAGATAAAGAAAGATCTCAAAAAAAAAAGATTTCAACTTCTTAAATTAATTTATGAAAGCATGAATTAGCCATGCTAACCATAAAACATATCAGACATCTAGAGAGTAATCATGATTATAGTAGAAAACTCAGAAAGCTATTATAATAATTCTTAAAGCAAAGAAATAGAAATGCGGGAAATACCTAATGATTTGTTAAGTAAAAAATTCAGGAAACATTATAACAGAACATGAAGAGACTTGAAAATTACGAAGATTAATCATGACATTCAATAAAATAAATAGAAGATTACGTTAATTATTAAAGTGTAATCAAGAATAGATAAAAAATTGTGAAAATTTTTTGAAAATTTTGGAAAGTAAGGCGTGTAGCTTTAAAATCTCTGCTAATAATCATGAAGTTGATAGTTTTAAATATTAATCGTCATAAAGAACCTTGAAAATCATACTCAACACTTCTTGAAAAACTCTTGATATTAAAAACATTTAATATAGATTATTTCTAATATGATGTAATCATTGAATCTAGAAAACTCTAAGGAACAGCTACTGTAATATAAAGTATATAATGCTAAATCTACAAGTTTGTGCAATTAAGCAATATAACGAATTAAAAAAATCTCTTGAACATTGTGAAAAGTAGCCTGTTGCGTCCTATTGGGTCGCTGAAGGGAGAGGGTGGCGTCTCCACCACTTTCTCATAGGTTAGGTGTAGAGATATGTTTAGTTTTAAGATTAGTGTTAAGTATGCAGTTGTGAAGAAAAGTAATAAGCCGAACCCTTTGTAAGCCCTTGTACATATCATTATTAAGTGATTACATACAATTAATATACAGTCCACTTTATACTATTGGCTTGATCGTATTGACGCGCATGAGGTGCGTATTTTCGATCCTTGCCACATTTTCGGTACTTCGAGTTGGATGAAACATAGCCGTAGCAGTCGCAATTAATGTTAACCTTTGAAATATTAATTACCATGTCTCATAAAATTTCCCTTAATGAATAATTAGGAAAATAAACTTAAAATATTCATATGCCTATATTAGAGTGACGAAAAGGGGTTTTATTTAATGATTATTAAAGAAACTACTTCATGGAAAATAGTTAAGTATTTAAAATATTCTGGGGTAGTAATGATATCAATGGTTCATTTAAAATTAAAATCCCCCCATTTTTATTTTAAAATGCCACAACAACCGTATTCAAATTTCGATGGTTTCAGAGAAATATAGCATCTTTCAACCAAATTCAGCTTACATTGTGTTGAGTTTCAGAATTTTATATTAACTTAAACAGAATGCTACTGAAATGCATCGAATTCTTGAGAATGTTTATGGTGATACTCCAATTGATAAATCACGCAGATAAAGACTTCAACATTTCAAGAATGGTGATTTCGGCGTTCAAGATGAGTCTCGTTCTGCACATCCTAAAAAAGAACGAATGACGCAACAAGCAGTTTTCGTTACATCGAAATCTATAGAAATGATTCAAAAGCAAGAGAATTGAGCTGATAATGAAGTGCCACCAAAAGAGGGTGTCAAACTAATTAAAGGACTAAAACGAAAGTGCTTCATAGATCGGAGAGTGACTTGACTTGAGAAACGGATATTCTACGGTTAACGTGAAAATCAAGAATAGTATATTCAATCGCTGCCATCGATCTCAACCTGGTGTTACTAAAATAGGTGTTATGTATTATAGTATGTGCTGCTTCAACTTAGCGAAACCACTATGATTGGTTAGCATAGGCTGTAATTGATTCATTTGAGTTGACACAAAGAGAAAATTGGCGGAAAGCGAGGAAGAGCAGGACAAGCTATTAATCGAGTTTATGTCACAAAAGCCGTAAATCTATTTGTAAGCGCTCAAGTGAGATTCTACCGCACCTACTGTATTCTACAGCTTGTACTTCTAATGAGTACTTGTTACTGCGGATGAACGATTTTGCAAATAATTGGTTAAGTTTGTAGAAATCGAAACTTGGACCGTAAGTTGGACCGCGTGAAACGTACAAGACATTTTTTCCAAATGGAATTTAAAATTGCCTGAAAGGTAGAAAAAAATTGCAAAGAACAATAAACTGATTAATCTGCTATTTTTTATTTTGATATAAGTGACAAATAAACCGTCTCATCAGCCAAAAAATTCCAAGATGATAAATTGGAAGTAATATTTAAGTAAACTTCAATTTTGTCAAAGAAAGCTTACACTGAAAATCGTTTATGGTCTACAATTCTTTGCTTTCAAGACACCGAAGATGACATTTTTACACCTAATTTTCACTGGCGATACAAAATGAATTTACTGCGATAACCCTCGACCTC
This sequence comes from Helochares maculicollis, assembly GCA_033557835.1. Taxonomy (NCBI): domain Eukaryota; kingdom Metazoa; phylum Arthropoda; class Insecta; order Coleoptera; family Hydrophilidae; genus Helochares; species Helochares maculicollis. Next base: position 34,790 of record JAWQRO010000215.1, read on the forward strand.
ATCTAGACGAACCATTCACATCAACAACAAAACGAATCATTAATAAAAATTTGGTACATTTGGTACGATCAGAAAAAAGTGGTGCACTATGAGCTACTAAATATGAAAGAAATTACTACTGCTAAAGTTTGTTAACAACAATTAATAGATTTGAACTATGCATTGAACGAAATAGGCCTAGGTCAACCAACAACAGCGTGACGTGATTTTGCTGCACGTTAATGTTCGACCACATATTGTGAAACAAGCAGCAAATATGTTGGAAGCAATTAAGTGGAACATTTTACTGCACGCTCCCTATTCATCAGATTATACCCCATCAGAATACTTCTTGTCTCATTCAATGCAAAGCGCTCTTCGAGACCAGCATTTCAGAAATCATGAAGAAATCAAAAATTGGCTGGAAGAATGGATCGCATCAAAAAGCAATAATTTTTTGGGACTTCCACAACTTGTCAGGAAAATGGTTGAAAGTTAACGATGGAAAAATGTTTGCTCAAAATAAAAATTAACATTTCTTAAACGCATTTTCTGCACAATTTTCCAAAAACTAAATTATAATTCTGATTCTTTTAGAGAAGCTTTAAATTTCATATTCTTTTGTCATAGCTACAAATCTGAGAACATTTCCAGATAAGATTTATCATATTCCAAAATATTTACAGGTCAAATTCAATCCAAATTACATTGGCAGCCGTCTGCATAAAAATATTCTAAGTGTGTTAATAGTGCCAAGTGTGTCCAGGCTGCGAACATTGCCCAAAAATTATCTTATCGCCCATACCCATCGTTGTTCATTATTTTAGAATATCTCTTTCATATGCAATAGTTGAAATTATACTACTATATGAGGATAATCTATATTGGAAACTTATTATCATACTACAACACTCGATTGCTGAATGGCGCCGTAAAAGCCACCCATGCCAAAATGTGTATGAAGCTTATTAAAAGAAATATATTTGAAAAGTTACCTTAAACCTCAACTTTCCTACAGGCGGTGCAGCATAAGGAATTCCTTTGAAATAATGGTAAGGTCGTCCTAATCGAGAAGTCGTCGTGCCTCCTTGGACCAACCCGGACTCTGTAAGTACGATGGGACTCAAAACATTATCAACTCCTCTATGTCCATTGTATAAAATTAACTGATCCGTATAGGTGAAAAATATAATAGAAAGAAAAACGCCAAACAATGCGTACATATTGAGCCCCAAATTAGCTGAAATCAAAAGAAAAACATTAAATAAGTTTGCTAAGCCGTCAACAAAAGCAAATAATTAAGCGTATTAGTTAATTACTCTTTAATTGCAATGCTTGACACATTTACATCTAAATTTGCACAATCAATGTGACAAAACGGTAAGGTGAGATTTTAAAGTAGTTCGAAATTAGTTAAAAGAAATGTTTACAACAAATAGCATAATTACCGACTATTTGCCGAATTGATAACATTATAGATGGTGTTTGACTTTGATTTCAAATCACTAATCATTTATAATTCATTAGAAATTATAATCGGATATAATTACCGACATTTTTAAGATCAGATAAATATTTGTTATTTGTATGATATCTAAAGCTAAAAAAAATAGTTTTAAATTCATATAAATATCAATGAAACAGATTGTAAAATTAATGGGATTACAGGAAAATGCATTTACAATACCAAAATTTATATATAATACGAAAAAAATTAACATACACGATATCTGCCAGCAGGCGAAGTCCATGGGAAACACAATAATCGATCGAGGCCTGTTGTTAACAGTAGTGTTGCACATAATCGGTCTGCAGTCCACAACAAATTGAACTGAATGTGCCCATTTTTATTGCAAACCGAATCCATAACTACGCCGAGCCCGAAATTTCGCGCAAGAAATGAACAATTTATTCATCTTCCCAACTGATGATGCACATACCACAGTGCAATTTTTTTGGATAACCGGTTGCACGGTTCAAGGATGCACTTATTTTGGCTTTTTTTCGAAGATAAGCAATTGAGTGAAAGTTGCGTTTCGTAATTATCACGAAAGTCCTGGCACGTATAATTCGATTCGTGTTAAGATACAGGGACTTTTTGCTGGGAGGGGGAAGCTATAAGAAGCGAGTGAGGAGCACCGTTTTTGAGGAAATTTTACGGGTCAAATTATAAGGATACAAATAGCTCTTCTAGCACTAAGAACGCGACAAAGGAAATTCTGTATTATATTAAACCTAAGGGTGTGACCTTTCAAACCGGATAAAAGAAACTAGAGTATTTTCTTTCTCTTTGCATTAACTCGATATTTTTTATTACTAGTATTCTGCAAGATTAAATGGATTGTTGTCTACAGTTTAATCAAATTATATTAAGTAAATATTCTAAATCAAGATTCAAATTTACAAAAACTTCATCACGCTCAAGGTTCTAAATAGCAAAAAGACCTGCAGACATGCTATAGCAGCAAGATGTAAAATGATCGTTTTTAATATTTTAAATCACATTGGCAGTTTTGTAAATTTCATCTGATTTAGAAAATACATCGCTGCCAAAAATTGTTGAAAACGCACGTGATCCTTAAATGTTGCCACTAGACTCCCTCACTTCAATCCACTTATTTTATAGTACAAATAACATTATCGCAACAATTGTGTAATAAAATGTCCTATAATAATAAATAAAAATACGGCAATTAGCGTTCGTATTTCAGATAAGCAGAAGATCGCACATAAAAGACTTAACTCAATTATGATAATCAGATGGTGTCATCGGACACACGTGTAGACTCATTTTATTTTAAGCACATAAGTAAATTGCTTTTGATTAATTCCTTCATCTCTAAATGCTTAATATATATTCCGGTTTGTGAATAAACAAAACAAACCTCGGACCCGAGATACTTACACGTTTTTTCGCAACCAATGCATTTGATAAGTGGTTATTTTAAGCCGGTTTTATTGTGGTAAAGTAGAGGGAAAAATTAATTTCAATTCCGAATGCATTTATATGCAAACCAGTCATATATTTATTAGCAAATTTAAGTCTAGAGAACCGACACCGGGCCTATTATGATAAGAGTTATTAATAGGTGCAATTATATTGCATTTTATGCACATTAAATTAGTGGCGACTAAAAATAAAAATTCGCTAATGCTTGTACCTTGTCCAAAGCTAAATTAATTGGAATTTATTGTACGTGTTAATTAATTAACATACCTGAATTTTACTAGATTTTGGAAACCGTTAAGCTACCGACTTGCGCTGGTCCAGCTACTCAAGGCGATTTTTTGCAATACAATAACCAAACCATCAATAAAATATGATAAAAATAATAAAATATAACGGGAGCGTAGCGTTTATCAGCAATTGCTGGGTATTGTCAACATAATAAAAAAAAAGCGCGTGTACAAGATTTATTTACATCCTCTTAAACCATAAACACAATTTTTCAAAACTTGATATTTTTTTATTATATGCAATCTGCCAATCGACAGCAATACTGAGATAAATTTCTCATTTAATATCGTGCTAACGATATGGCTATGAAGAAATTTCATTAAATTGCGATTAAGCGAAAATGTTGTTGTTACTAAATGTACCGTTATATTAATATTAGCAAATTGGGTACCGTTGAAAAATTTCACAGAAATTCACTACTAACCACTCACGCACTTCGCAACTTAAAAATAAAATTTTTACCTGTTTGATTTTATATTTTAACCACACGCATTTAGTGAATGAGAGGTGGGGGAGCCTCCACACGTAGCTACAACTGAAAAACAATTGTCAACGAATTGTGATTTCACTAATCATCTGCACCCGACTGCAAATCCAAGAAGTTTCCCCTGTCAGACTCGACCTTAACTGCATGTCACTAAATTAAAATAAAGCCCATATTTCGTCATTTAATCAAGTAAATTTGAAGTTTGGGCAAAATAAAAAATATTTTATACAACATAAGCACTTTAGTAAGGCGGAAGTAATGAATATGTGCCATTGCTGCAACAAAAACATTAATAATTACAAGAAACTAAAATCGCTTTATTTTTCTTTCATGAACATTTTAAAGATGAAAGTGTCCGCATTTAAGGTTAACAGGTTTACCAGACCAGACGCCGGGTATACCATTGGTAATTTAGTAAAAATAATTGCCTTCTCAATAATACAAAGTTCATTTGCACTGTGCGGCTCAAGTTTGCTAATTTAAGGATATACACGTGCCTGGGTCACATTTTCGGAATTAATTACGTAATGACGTTCGCTCGATAAATTTTTTGCTTGTAGTTCCCTGTTGTTTATTGGTGTATCAAGCATGTGTCTAGTAACCCTTTCATTACTTGAAAAGGTTTTTTTTGATCGCATCATTATTTATTTGTGTTTATCATTTAGAATATGCACGAGCATTTCAATGCACGTGATGTTCAAACAATTAGATACCTGCTAGTCATTCTGTAATGACCAGATCCATTAAGTGCGGATAAAATTGATTAATTTACCTAAAAACCTAATTTTAATTAACTTATTTTTATTAGATTATGTATACATTTCACTCTACTTTTATCACATTTTATTAAGTCTATTTTTAAGATGTTTATTAGTTTTTTTTAAGTTTACGCAATTATGTATTGATTTAACGAAACTTTACGAATATTCCATATCGTCCTATTTACAAATTTAACAAACCATGATAAATAAGTCTTATGTTTTAAATTTGTAAATTTTATTTAGTATACTTAGTTTTTCGGTTAGATTAAGAAAAGTGCATTTTTCTTGCCTCAAAAAATGTTATAAAATTGCATTTAATACAATATTCAAAATCTCCATTACAAACCTGTCGCACATAATTTAAGTGTCGAGTAGACCATCAGACGTCATACATTTATGTTTGCATTTACAATATTTCATTGAATATCTTATTTATAAAATAACATTTTGTTTCCATATAGTTGCCCCTCTGGACATTTTAAGCATCAATTTTCATTTCCATAGAATTATCATGTTGCAAATTATATAGTAAACTAATTTAAATATATGTCGCTATGATATCAAGGAAACAGTTATCCTACGATAATTACGGAAATAGGTCAAAACCAATAATCTGCTTACCCAAGATTTACTATGTAAATAACAATAAAGATATGATGAAAAGAATTTGGTTACGGTATCTATGGCTAAGGTGAACAATGTGCGGAGCATGTCTTAAAGCGAAAATACCTAGTCATTTTCCGAGGAATCTAATTGTTAGAAATTTATCGCACACGTGTATCCTTTTATAACTTTTAAAATAAACAAAGTTAGCAACATTCTAATGCCTTTATAAGCAAATTCCAAATAGCTCACGGAAAAGTGACAAAAGCGTGCAATAACTCCACAAAATTGAATTGCACGAGAGCAATATTGTGGAAATTTGAGCTTCATTAAATTTTAGCGGTTGCTGCCACAATTATTAGATAATTTTCTGTAAACGAAGAAAGTTATTAACGTCTCTTAAAGTGTTGCTATTCATCAAACGGAATTTCGAAACTAACTCAATAAATTTTTATATGACCAACCCAGGTCACTGCTAGAAATTTTATTAAATCACAAACCAATAAAGGTCCTTGATTGATGTGACGCTATCCTGACAATTAAGCATTATTGAGAATAAATTTGCAAAGTGCGTATCCGTCTTAAAAATTGCGCCACGGCCTGAAACGCATTTAAGGGTCAATAAACTACTGTTTTGTCTGCTATAATTTCATGTAATTTCAATTGCTTTAATTACATTATTTATCATTTTATATTAGTTAAACTTACAAATTGTCCCATATATATTGCATTTGTTTCGATTGAATTTATAATCAATCACTCATGATAATATTAAAAATATTAGACAAATTTGTCTGCTATACCAATTCATGGCTCTCTTTTTTGCTGCCAATTCATTTAGTTCCCCACCTGCCCATGCTTTCCTTTTCTACGCCTTCCCAGTGATGACGTTGCAATTTGGCGAAGATGCTGCAAAAAATCAAATCAGAACATCAGCTGGCTTTCAGTAATGCACGACAAACTTTACATCGATATTGGTTTAGGCGTCAACAGAGATAACAAGAGGTCTAACTTACTTAGCTTGTAGATAATCTAAAATTTTTTGCTCTTCAGGGGTCAGGCCATTATATAAAGTGTCTAAATTTGAGGATAAAAGTCCTAAAGTGTTCATTCCTACGCAAGTTGTGCTTATTCCGGGCTGCTGGAATGCGAAATGCGCTGCAAGTTTCGCCAATTCAACATTGTTTGCCCTACAGTACTCCCTGGCCTCTGCGCAAACTGCCTTTATGTCATCCTGGGCAGGGTGCCAAGGTTGTGGGCCACCGTTGGTCAATAGCCCCATGGATAAAGCAGATGCGTTTACGATGGCAATGTTTTTCGAATGCAGAAATGGGACGAATTCCTTCAGGGTCTGATCGATGAGAGTCAATCTAGTATAGCTCAGAATGGAACTAATTTTCGTCTTACTCAATTTAATTACTTCGACCAGCGTAGATACTGGGTATCCGGTGATCCCGATGAATCTAGCCTTGCCAGATTTCACAATTTCTTCTAGAGCGGGCAAGGTTTCGTTAACTATGATGTCTAAGGATGGAGCAAACTCTAAATCGTGCACTTGGATCACATCGACATAATCTACTCCCAACTTCCTCAAGCTGTTATCCACACTTGCTTTTGTTTTCTCCGCCGAAAAATCAAACATCAGCTTGGGGTCTCTCTCGTACCTTCCTACTTTCGTTGCAATGTAATAAGCTTTCCTGGGTACACCTTCTAAGGATTTCCCAAGTACTTCCTCGGATATGCCTTGGCCATACCATGGAGCTGTGTCGATATAATTGATGCCGGATTTGATGGCCTTGTGGAGAGTTGCTTTGCATTCTTCTATGGTGTAATCTCTAAATAAAAAAATCTGACTTATTGAAAGATTATTGTTGCATCAAAAGCAATATCTTGTAACGTATTAAGATACGCAGTATAGGCAACAATATTCTCAACAGAATTGAGTCACTGGGGTCACTGATTGGGCAACAACATAGGCAACAAGTGTTTCCTCGACCCACGAGTAGTAGAAATGAAATGATATAAATAGTATCCAACGTAAACAAGCAATCCACATAAAAATACAAAACCTAATTTCTTAAAAGCATGAGTCTCTATTTTACACAAAATAATACAAATAAAGAAATCATTACAATACGGGAAAATAATGTGGAAATTCATGTTTCCATAAATCAAACAGCGCCCCCATAACTTACCCATACAGCCAACTGAAACCGGCAGCTCCCAAAGATAACTTAGAGACTTTGAGTCCAGTAACGCCAAAGTCTCTGTATTCCATTTTTCTAACCGCCCCTTCATCATGAAAGCCAGGGACGAAAGTTTCTGGTAAATCTGCCATTTAAGCGTTTAAATGTGACAATTCAATTCACCGACAAACCAAGTAAGCAAGCTAAACTACAGCTGTTTGCAAGGTTAAATGTATAATTAGATAAGAAATTTAAACAACTTCATCATTAATACTTCAATTTTTTCAACAGCTAATGGAGAAGCGATGTATTTCTCATAAGTACGTCGATTTTATCTGATAATTATGCAATTAAAATTCTTTAATGTGATTTATATGTAGATATCTTTTTAAAAAGAGAATATTCAAGTTTTCTTATGCTTATACAACCAAATACACTAAATGCAACGTGGTTTAATTTTCTTGCAAATCGATTATTTAGGATAGACATGGCCTTTGGAGGAAATATGTGAAACGCGAAGCCTGCGGTCTGCATGCGACCCAATTCACTTTTATAGTAAGCCTTTTAAAGGTCCAAAATCCCAGTACAATATCTGTCGCACTAATGCAAATATCATTAGTTAAAATTGTTCTAATTGCAATCAATCACTAGAAGGAGTGTGAAATATGATTAAAACAATAGGAAAATCAAAAATGGACGAGAAGCAAAAAGTAAAATTAGCGAAAAACGAAAGTTGTGAATATAAGAAAATGAAACAGTTGCATTTTCTTTACAAATATAACTACCATGTGATAGAAAACTAGTGGAAGTGATGAAAACAGAATTACTGTAGGTTTCAGATGTACCCCAATCAATTTGCAGATGAAATATAAGCATACAAATAAATACAACTAAAATAAAATCAAGACTGGTTATCAGCAGAAAGACATCCATTAAGAAGAATCTTGTATTAATAATTATCAAATAGTAAAGCAACATAATCCTTCTACCATCTATCAAACTGACCTAACGTATCAAAAGACGGTAGACAGACCATTAGCCTCCAACAAAGAGTCAGAAATAGACTTTTTAAATTAAAATCACAACTATTCGAAAAGAACTAAATTGGTACTAGAATCTTCACAATGAACATTTATTTGGAACACTGGGAGTAAGCTTATTGAACGAGCAGATACAGTGAAAGGTGGAAAACTTTATAAGATTCGATCACCATTTATCTAAAAGAACTAACGACGAAGCTAAAGAGATTCACAGAAAATATAGCCTACACTCCTCAAATCTTCGAGGTAAAGCTTGTCGTCAAGAAGCCAGAAAAGTGATGAAAATGATTTATGTTTAGTATAATATATGCATGACAGGGCAGTCCCAATTTTCATAGAAATGTTTTATCTTTTTTTTCCCATGCTAAAATGTCCCTGACAATGGGCTTGGAAGAGATATAAAAATGATGAGTGAAAATAATGGAGATGTAAGCTTAGTTGCATAGTCAAGTGCATACATAGAACCTCTTGGGGTAATTAAATACATTAATATCAGTTGGCAGTTTTGATACTAGTAAAACTTGGCAGAGGTTGGTACACCGGTTACCAAATGTAGGTTTGAATGACATATTTGAAACACGTAGCCTCTTACAATACAATAAGATACTGTTCTTCAGTATTAATTGAATTAAATCACAGATTATTGAACATAACTGTTAATTTATACGTTTCCCAAAAATGGATACGTTGTACCACCAAACGAACGCTTTAATCCAACAAACTCAGCAATGTTTTCAAAATTTGGAAGGAGGAAACGGAGTGAACGTCTTAGAAGTAGAAGCAGACATTCAACAGAGACTAAACCATATAAACAGGTAATAAATATAGCTGTTACAAATTATAATCGATTTTAGCAACTGCAACTACTGCATAAATGATAAAATTAATATAACTAACGCATGAATATACCAACTTCATTTGCCATATTCACAAATAGTATTGTTATAATTTGCTAGAACTCATTATCATTGATTTTGAAGTGCTTTGTATTTTATATGAATGTACAGATGCAACTTATCTCTTCCATCTAGTATACAATAAAATGCTCTACTTCATCAAAATTTACCAATAGACGAACAAAAATACTTCAACCCATATTAGAAAAATTAAACAACTTGGATATGAAAACAGAAGCTTTAGAACAGAGAACAATGAATAATATTAGACCCTAGTAATCCTAGAGCAGAGCAGACATATCAAAATAGAATCATATAAATATAACTATTGAAACTAAAAGTGAGTTACTAAAACAATTTGGAAAAAGATTTATTGTAGGAGGCTTTCTCAATATGTGATGATCAAGACTTACAAGAATATCAGCAGGAAGAAAGCTGTTTGGAGCAATTAAAAAGGAAAAATGTGAACCCTAATAAAACATATTCCTACAAATTTCTTCTGTACAGAAGAGAGCTGACATGATCTCTGTACTCTACCAAAGTGCAGTCTTTCTTGCGGTCAGCAAATATAAAAATATATATTTATACCTCGTTTTCCTTCATTTTCTATGTTATCATATATCTTTATGGTCTAGCTCATCTGCGGCTATATATTCATTTTTATCTTCTTACCTATGTTTAATTAATTTGTTGTTACATTTATTATAAGCAATATTTTGTGTTATCTCTTCAATATTAGTGCATGTATTTTTGTGGAGTCTCTTTTTAAATTCTAATGTTTGTCTTTTTACCTCATCATTTCCAGAGCATCCCATTTTATCTTTTCTATTTCTCTTTTGGCATTCAGTAATTTTTCAAGGTATTGCAATCATGGTTATCCTCTGGGAATTTTTAGCACCTCTTGATAACTTAAACCATATTTCAATTCTGTTTGCCCATAACAACTTGGGGTATTAATACTATTTGTCTTCTGCATCCTGTGGTGTTGAAATATGTATTCATCTGAATGCAAGGCAAGAAGAGAATTTAATTCAGTAAGACTCTACATTGATGAAGAAAATAATAGATTAAAAGTACTTAAAACTTATCCTGGCAGGAGAAATACAACTAAATATTACTTTAAAAAATATATATTCTTAGTTAACTTGTCTAAATTGTAATTACATTTACTCAAGCTATATTTATCATATTTTGGCATGATATCATATATGTTCACATGATTGTCTTTATATAGATAGTCGTCTTTTATTGTAAAAAGAAACATGTTAGTAATAAAAGTCTAGCATTAATCAAACGAACAACAAATCAATTAATGTAATGTTATGTTTCAGCAACTGTGAAAAATTAGATTCAATGTTAATCAAAGTCCCTTTAAGTAATAGGCCGAATGCTAAAATGCGTTGTGATCAACTTAAATATGACAGTAGACACTTACAAGCTGCTTTAGCAGCTATCCAACAAAAGAGGGCTCGAAAAGAACTTCTAGCAAGTGAACGGGAACAACTTTTAAACAGACGATTTACTCCAAACCCTGAAATGACGACAATAAATTTAGATTATGGCATCCAACAACAAAATGCCATGCAACGAGCCCATAAAGGTGTTGATGAAATGCTCTCTACAGGAACTAACGCTTTAGAATCGCTCAGATCGCAACGGATGACTTTAAAAGGAGCCCATCGGAGAATCGTAGACATGGCAAACACCTTAGGGCTAAGCACACATACAATGAGGTTAATTGAAAAAAGAGTGGGCCAAGACAAATATATTTTATTTGGAGGAATGATCGTTACCGTTTTAATAATTGTTTTGGTTATAGTTTATCTTACGTAACTATATTTTTTCGGGCTGTAATTGTTATTGATTTTACTTTTGTTACATTCCTAAGATTTCAAAAAGTCACTCATAAAATATCAAGTCATTAATCATATATTATTTATATATATTATATAACTGTGTATAATATTTATGTATATAAAGTTAAGTATTGAAAATATATGTATTTTAATAAATTACATGGAATTACTTGAATACCTGGTTAGCATCTCCATATGCACAATGTATCCTGCATATCTGCTATTCTTATCAACGTGTAAATAAATCATTTGCATTTACATCTCTAGGACAGAACACATAATAGAAGAGTAAACAAAATAGGAAACAGGATCCGCCAGGCGGAATATATGTAGTGTATGTGTGTGTGTGTATATATATATACATAAGAAATAATAAGCGATAGCTTTTTGTTGGCATTATGGAGTATAATTAGTAACCGATATATCAATTACATGTCCATGTTAACAGCCACTGGCAGAATCCCCTATGACGTCGTTGGTCGAAGACAGACGAATTTTATTGCTATTTCAAAGAATTCCCTCCTTGTCTCGAATTAATGCAGCTGGACTCAAAGAGACAAAATAATAAAATAAACCTTGTTGAAAAAGAATGTAGGCAAGCAAAAAAAGTTAATAGCCTATTAAATTTCCTTGTATTTTATTCATTATTTACGATTATGCAAGTCTGCAAAACTAAGAAGGTATAAGCTTTATTCAAAAAATGAAGTTTTTGCTAACATGTAAATCACCTGAACCTATTAAAATTAATAAGAAACGTTCTTTTTATAGTGGCTAAAATCATATAAAATAAAGTGCATACTAGGCTACTCTAAAATCTACAAAAAAATCCAGCGCAATAAATTACAACCACAGAAGCAAGAGAAGCTCCACTTGTTTACTAGCGTTTTTATTTGATTCGATATGTTAAATTCAAAGCCAGCTAATAAGATATTCAATTTATAACTATTTTAAAATTTACTTGATTTGATATATAACAATGTTTGCATTCTTGCAATTTGTTATTGACTACGTATTATTGCAATTTTATACTGACTAATTTTCTCTTTACAAATATGAATTAGTTTGCGATGCACGATATAATCACCTTTCTTGCGGCGGAAGATGGTACCATAAAGTAAAATTTGCGCAAGGTCACGCGTTGTCTTCTGCAACGCGCCTCAATAAAATTTGACTAATGATAGTTTATGTCATTTTTTTCTATTTCTATTTCATAAGGAAGATGAAAAAATTTAATCTCGAGATTCTGTAGGATCTAACGACATGTTTGATTGTGATGGCGATCTATTTTTAGCAATAACGGTGCCGTCGTGTCTGCATAATATTCTTTAAGCCAGCATGGTCTATCGGAATCATTTCAATTATGCCAGGAGTCCCAAATCAGCCAAATTTTCACCATTTTTATTGATACTTAGAAAATACCAGGTCGTGGTCACATTGGCGTTTTTAACATGTGGGTTAAGTATGGGAAATTAATTCTGCAACAACCTGTATATATACGCACATACGCAGCACCTTAGAAATATACGATTTGAGAAAAAATATTTAGAAAATAAATAATATTGTAACTTTAATGCATGTTCTATAGGCAACTGACTCTAGTTTCATGGTTAGCTAGCATATTAGTTCGACAATTACTAGAAGGAGAAATTATTTCAAAAACATCGGTAAAACGTGTATATAAATAGTTCTAAAAAGTAATTAATACATATTGTTTGACTGATCTTTATTAATGAGCCCTAGAAATAATATCAGCATGAAGACAATAATTACAATATAAAAATAGTAATTAATACACCAAAAACTAACACATGAGAATTGTGAAAGAGTTTGAGACATAAGAAATACGTATAATTTTTATTCAAACTACAAGAACAAATCTGATTATTCTGAACAAAATTGAAATTTGTAATTATACAACAAAAAAGAAAACCCTGGATTAGTTAAATATTTTAGTTGCATGTGCATAGAATAATTTAATTATAATAAAGAAAATAATATTTTATTATTATATAGAAAACAATATCATATACTTAGGAAACATATTTCGTGCTATCTAACTTTAAAAGTAGAATAAAATTTTAAATATGTCCAAAATTTTCAAGTATTTATCATTATTGAAGCTGTGCAAGTTGTCCCACTTTCAGAATTTTTATTGTTAGAGAGTTACTTTTAATCAAAACTTTTATAATTGTTTATATATATATCAGCATGAAGACAATAATTACAATATAAAAATAGTAATTAATACACCAAAAACTAACACATGAGAATTGTGAAAGAGTTTGAGACATAAGAAATACGTATAATTTTTATTCATATATTTGTTTTTAATTTTACTTGTAAATTTCTAAACTTAAAAGATTTTCCTTTGCGAGGCATTAATTAAGCCAAAATTTCGTCCTAATTGCCCAAATGGATTCACGGGTATTTCAAAGCAAGGTCTGAGAAATATTTTAAGATCGATATTTTTATCTAAGAACCCATTTTCTGTACATATTCTTATTATATAATTATTATACACGGAAATATACGCTAGAAAGTGCTACATTTAGGAACTTTATAACCCCATATTTGGGGACTATTTTTTGAATAGCTATTCACATG
>JAWQRO010000216.1:0-48407 GCA_033557835.1 Helochares maculicollis
AGAATCAAAAATTCATTTATATATATATATATATATATATATATATATATATATATATATATATATATACAGGGTATCGAAGAATTAATTTCCAATACTTAACTTGCATGTTAAGAAGGCCAATGTGACCATGACCTGGTATTTTCTAACTATAAATAAAAATGTTGAAAATTTGGCTAATTTGGGACTACTGGTATAATTGAAATGATGCCGATAAACCATTCTGGTTTAAAGAATATTTTGCAGACACGACGGCACCAATAGCATCACAATCAAACACGTCGTCAGATCTTTTAAAACCTCAAGACTAAATTTTTTCATGAACACAAAACCGTCTTTATCAATGAGAAGCAGAAAAAGAACATAAACAGCCATTAAAGTCAAAATTTATAACTCCACGTTTTTTCGAATCATTTAAAACAGAACGTGACCTCGAACAACATCGCTTTGTATTACTTTCTTCCGCCGCCAGAAAGACCATTACATCATACATCGCAAGCTACCGTCACCTTTATCTTTATAAAATACCGGCATGCGAATCAAAACAAAGCGTTAGATCCTTCATAATCACGAGATATTTCGCGAACACAAAACCTTCTTAGTAACACAAAGACAAAAAAAGAGCATAAGCAACCATTTAAATAAAATTTTATTCGAGCGCGTTATTTTTCGAACTGGAGATCCAACGTGACCTCGAAATAATATTGCTTTATATTAACGCCCGCATGAAGGGTGATTATATCATACATCGCAAACTAAACAATAACTTAATTGTCGACATTCTTTATCGTTAAAATTCGATGGCTAGTTAAAGACGATGGACTACAGTCAATTTCTATCACAATTAACAGTACAATAGCATGTTATTGTGGTTGTAAATTTTTTGCGCTTTACGTTTTTTGATGAGCATTCGCTTTCATTTTTATCACCTTGTTTACAATAAAATGATGGCTTTTCTCGTTTCGTGCTTAGTAAGTTCAGATGATTTGCATATTAGTTAATATTGTCTTTCTTTGAATAAGGCATAAAGAAACGTTTAGCTAACCTACTAAATAGTAAATAATGTTTTAAAAACAAATTGAAATGGACGCATTCCGACCATACACGTGCGCTTGTTTTTTTCTCTCCGGTTGCAATTTATTGGGTTGCTAACTTTTTTGGCTCGTCTTTATTGCTTTTCAACAAGGGTTTTTTAATATTATTTTTTCACTTTCGAGTCCAGATCCTTAAAGCGTAAACAAGAAGGTGATTATTTAAAAAACTGATAAAGTTCGTCAGTCGTCGTTCGACTGACGACGTCATAGGGAATTCCAACTGTGGTTCTTAACAAGTAAATGTAATTAATACGAGGTGTGTTCAATAAGTATCGCGAAGTTTGAATTTTCGCGGGCTACGTATATTCGAATTTCGATTTTTTTGTGGCGTTATGTTGGTACTTATGTCTCACTTTACCTATTCAAAAAATGGATCAAAGAATCTGTATCAAATTTTATGTGAAAAACGAAATTAAGTGCGCGGATGCATTCCGAATGTTGACTGTGGCATACGGAGAAGCTACCTTGGACATAAGCAACGTTTATCAGTGGTACAAAATGTTCTCAGAAGGCCTAGAAGATGTGAACGAGCACTTCAATAACAGACGAAAAAAATTGATGAAGCGAAGAAAATGGTATTGGCCAATCGTCGAATCACCGTTAGAGAAGCTGCTGAGGACCTAGACATATCGATTGGCTCGTGCCGTTCGATTTTTAACAATGATTTGGCCAAAAATAGCTTCGCATGAAAATTGCTAATAAGCTGTTGGACTCTGTCCGCCACGACCCAAATTTGCTTCAAAGGGTCATAACTGGTGACTAATCGTGGGTTTACGGTTATGACGTAGAAACCAAAGCTCAATCTTCTTAATGGAAGCTGCCGCACGTTCTTGCCACAATGTAGAACGGTCAATAAGGAATATCACCTGCAAGTTATGCGCAATTTGCGTGAAGTAATCCGCCAGAAACGAGCGGATTTGTGGAAGAACAAAAAGTGGCTTTTTCACCACGATAACGCCCTTACTCACACATCGTTGCTTGTGCGCGACTTTTTGGCTAAAAACAACACACTAATGATGCCGCAGCCACCATATTGCCCAGATCTGGCCCCCTGTGACTTTTTCTTGTTCCCGAAACTAAACTGGCCCATGAAAGAACGACGCTATGCTAATATTGACGAGATAAAGATGGTATCGAAGGAGGAGCTGAACAAGATAAAGGAAAATGATTTTTTTAAGTGCTTCGAAGATTGGAAAAAACGTTGGCACAAGTGTATAATATCGCATGGGCATTATGTTCAAGGGGACAAAATATATATATTCATGAATAAACAAATAACTTTTGAAAAAACACAAAATTCGCTTTTTGAACACACCTCGTATCTCGATTACTAATTATGCTTCAAAGTGCAAACAAAAACCTATCGCTTATTATTTCTTATATCTACCACTCCTTTAAGTTTTGTAAGTTAATTTTGAAACACCCTGTTTATGTATATAAATACACCTATGAAGGATTACTTTAAGACCAATTGAGGTGTTTAATTGTTAACAAGAATAAAATTTGATGACGACAAAAAGAATTACTTTTTTTTGCCTAACTTGCCTTACATAGTTTTATATCAGTTTATTAATAAACGTGTTTTAGAATTTATTTATCGACAGATTAGGTACATTTACTATTTAATGAACTCTTTTTTTATAAAAAAGTTTAATCGACTTTTATACAGAGAAATTATTGTTAGTCCTTAGGCTTTATAAAAAATAATCCCTTAAAATGTACTCTCAATTAACTTTTCTAAACATAGCTAAATAAATTCAAGGTTTTTTACTACAATTTGCCTCACTTAATCGCTAATATTTGTTTACGCAAATTCAAAGTCAAAGGCAAGCTGTAGTTTCAGCATAACAAATTTAACACACTGCACTTCTAAAGATGATTTATTTTTTACTTCATATTTATGTTCATAATGAGAAATAAAGTATTTTGATAAAGCATAAACCACTGTTACAAGCAGTAAAAAGTAAAGCTGGTAAAACTTAAATCCAAATTCTCTCTCTCTCTCTTTCTCTCTAAAGACGTCATTTTTAAATATAATATGCTCCATATACTAAAATATTATACATCCAAGGTTGTGCTTTTAAAGCAAATCAACATAAAGTCTATATAATTTTAACCAACAGACTATAGACTTAAGACAATTAGCTTAGCAGGAGCAATGTTGTCTAAGAAACAAGCAGGCTCTAGCCTGTGCTTTTCTTATTTAATATTATTTTAATATAACTAAAGCTGCCGGAACATAAAAATAATTATTCAGTACTGCAAAATATGAAAAATGTTTCAAGTAAATTTTTCGGATTTAGACAAGCTATGGTTTAAATGTAGTTTTAATATAAATACCGTTCATTTTATGACAGATATTTGTGAATTTTATCTTTTCCAAACAGAGTTTTGTATTTTTATACTTTTTAACTCTAGCATTTTTTGTTGAAATGAGTTTTCTATAAAATGTATTAAATATAAGTTATCACGAGTTAATATAAATTTCTAGATTGCAAATGTTTCACATAGATACACATTTAGTTATTTATGCGGTTAAAAATAGCAAATCAAAAAGAATAATTCAAATCCATTAACTATAGTTAACGAAACTGTTGAAGGTGCCATAGCTGAGCGAGTTGATAGTTCCAATCTCTTAGCAATAAGACACCTGCAAGTTAGTTGTAAGTTTTTAAGAAAAGAATATTTCTTTTGAAGATAAAGAAAAAACATTAATACAAAATGAATCAGTGGATTTAGCTAACCACAAAACTAACATAAGTAGATTACTTTTTTAATGATAATGGATTATTAATATAAGAAAATCGTAATATGGGTTAAAATCTTTATTAAACGAAATGTTTGCTGGTAAGGATCAGTATCGTGCGCTTACCCATAAGTAAGCATAAGTTTGTAGAATTCTAAGATCATCTTTATATGGACATGAATTAACGGAAGATGACCCAAACAAAAGTTTATGCGTGTAGGGGAGCCTTTTTGCGTAAGGGCGTATGTACGTAAGTTCGTGCATGCGTTTTAGGTGGAGCAATGAAATTTGCTCTATGGCTATTATCACAAAATCGTAAAAGTGTGTCAACTTTTAAGACACGTAGTACCACTGGAAATACCTGTTTACTTATAGTTTTGACATTTTTTCTTGTAATCTAACCGTTCAAGCAGAGATATAGTGTTGAAATTTTGTGTACGTTTTAAATGACACGAAAAAATGGAAGATTTAAAATTTCAACATGATGGGAGCAATAAAAGTGCTTTTTCTAATTCTAAAATGTCCATGTTTAGTTGGCTTTGACATAAAATAAAATACAAAACTGATACTGAGGTATCCAACATTATAAAATTAGCAAGTTGTTTTGTGTAAATTGAAAAACGGAACACTCTATGGGACCCATACTTTAGGATTAATTTACAATGTAATATTGGACGCTTATGCAAAAAGCATGTTTTATTAGAAACTTTCTTTATAATATATTGTTAGTTTTTCTGTAATACAAGGTATTTCACTTTTTCTAATATTTAAAATTGTTTCTTTTCAAGTACTGAAAAAGAACTGAATATTCTTCAAAATCTTTTTATATTGTTAAATGTGTGTGTTGAAGTATATGTAAATAATACATTTCTAAAATTTTAATTGCATTTTTGCATTGGGTTTGGGTTTTGGTTATATAATTATTAACATCCGAAAGACTATGTATTGTATGTCTACAAGAATATTGAGCAGACACTGCCCAGTAGAAAAATGTAAATAAATGTTAATAATTAATAATTCTAATCTAATTTTTTAGATAGTATCTTATAGGTACTTTGCAAACGACTTCAATTTGAACCTTGTCAAAGCTCAACAATTACTGTCGTCTCATTAAGTTTCTTGATATACATACAGAGAGAGCATTATGTATGTATTTGTATGAACTAAGAGGCAGTTTAAATTTCTTGTTTCAACTTACATGTTACTTTTAATCGCCTTTGTTTTACGGTTTATTCTTTGGTTTCGGGTTACTGTTTATTGGCTGAAGAGATATTTACACTACAACGATAGGTCATTAGCTTATTGTTGGAAAGAGATTACAGAGGGTTAACTTGTAATCCTTGTTTATTGAATCCCGTACATTAACATTTTCTACTCTGTACTTTAACACTATGCTATTGTTATAAAAAGTATATTAAAGGGAACATATAAAAATCAACCCTCAAATTTTTAAAAAATTTCCTATTTGGAGGTCTCTAAATCTACCTAATCCATTTTTGGCTTATCAAGTGTGCATGTTTGTGTAGCACTAGAATGGAGTGACCATAAATTTTTATTTGTAAGCAAGTTATTCGCCTCATTGAAATTGTCGAGTTTAGTTTCTACAGCAAAACTTTGAATTTTTTAAAGAACCACACACACAAAATAAATATGAAATGTGGTGTAGACAAAATAAGATAAAATATAATATAAAAGTAGTCTGATAGAAAATGTGGAACCATTCCGAAACACAGTGATCATTTTTATACATCTTAGGCATATTGGAAAAATTATATTTAGCTATATTTCTTGAACGTGTAAATACAGATATACACTTTTTAAATAACAAGCCTTAACCAAAAAGACCAGCTGTAATTGCAAGAAAAATTTAATCAACAAGTGACCACAATTATGCTTTGCAAAACATAAAAACACATTATACTTTTCAATATGAATCATTCCATAGCTTACCTAGTTAGATTTTATTTAGATGAGCCTTTAAGTTGCCTCTTGTAATCGCGTATTGACACTTTGAAACCGGATATTAAAAGCAAAGTTTTGAGAGGTCTGCTAAATTAAAATCATAATCAATAGCCACACGAAGATTCCTGTATAATATTTCACTTTCAATTCTATGTACGATCGTCATTCAGCAAGTGGCTTCAACTAAAATAAAATTAGCATAGAAACGGGTTTTTTTCATTCGAATAGAATTCTGCATCGATATCCTTTGTCTAATGGACAAAGCGCAACAAATAATGTCATTATAGAAACTCAGCTGTAACCACAACGACACCAGGCAAACGAACTGCGACAGGATATCGACACCTACGTCACCGTCCCCTCTGATAAATAGCTGCAGAGATAGCAGTAGATTTTCTTCATTTTCTTATGGTAATGAGACCTTCATCAACGCAAAAATTTCCACTCATAAAGGCCTCGCTCCGACCTGGGAAGAGTTAATTTATGGAATTTCCATTGTAATTTGTAAAAGTTTAGCACAATAATTTTCGTGCTGAGAAAAGAAAAAAGCTTTGTAGCCTTATTCCATTAACTATATATACACGCAGTTCCATCTTTGTTAGCTGGACGTTTTTTTATAAACGAGCGGCGAAACTTTTTGATTAATTTAGAAGGGGTAAGTTAATTAACCGGCAATGTTATCTAAATAAGAGAAGTTTTTCACTTGTGTCCTTTTTCAACTGTTCACATTAAAGTTAATTTCGTCTAGAAGAGGAGACTCAATTTTTTACGTCGTAAGTGACAAAAGGTACCTAATGCAAAAAACGCAGCTGTCTATACTTAATATCTTTCATAATTAGTGTAGGAAATTATTAAACATTTTATTAACCCAAACTGGGAAAAATTTAATTTGAATTTCAAATTAGATGGTTAATTAAACAACTGCGATATTTATTAAGTTAGTCGGTATTTGGGAGCAGATTTAGCTGGGGAGCGCGACCCGCTTTATTTCATCTGAAAGATAGGTTACTATTTGTGGCAGACTTGGATCATAAATATGCAAACTTTCAACCAACGATGAATATTTGAAGGTAGGATGTTTTCTATACATTCTTATTCAATCTCTTTCGATAAAAATGCATTTTTATCGTGGTTACACTTTAGAGTTACTACGTATCAGCGGCGAATATGCAAACCTGCAACGATTTATTGCCGGGTGGAACGAATAAATGTTGGCGAATGAAAATAAGAGGAGGGTTTATTTTACAGAGCGTAAATTTTGTATATCGATGGCTGTGATTTTTTATTGAAACGTTGGCCATTTGACTTTTGGAAAACAAAAATGAAGATCATGAAACAGGTTATTTAAAATAAATAACAAAACAGTAAATGCTGTAAGACTTTTAACTACAATATTTCAAGTCATTAGTGCAATTGGGAATATTTGAATTTTAAGTTTTACATGTAGCTCACAGAAACTTTCACAAAACTATAAAGGCTAGAAAGAATTTCAATGCCAGATGACGTTCTAAACGAATTATCTCTAGAAAATATTGATAAAGGAAAGTTAAAAAGAATCGTTCGATTTCGAAGAGAAAGTGGATAACATAAATTGCCTTAATGCATTTATAACTGAGTTAAAGGAGTCGAACTTATAAAGGATCAAAAAGCAATCAATAATTCTGTCTTTCTATGTACTGATAGATTTCGATTCTTTACGACGCGACACAACTTTATTTAATTAATTCTTTAAGGATGGAGATATTTCAGAACATACCCTACCCGATAACACGCACATTTAAAAGCAATCAAAAAAGGCAATCAGCTCTATTGCTTTTTTAGTTAAATCCTGACCTGAACGTTCCAATTTTATTACACGGAGAAATGACAAGTCGGTCATGCCTTGAAGAATGCGGAAAAACATATTGGATAACACAAACATTTACTTAAGCGCTTTTGGGTGAAGTAGTTTTAAATATTTACAGGCAATTTATCATCTGAATACACCGAATTTATTGGCAGATACCTCCAACCTATAACTACAATTGCAATAGGCTGATATTTTTAGAGTTGGTAACTTTTTAACTTAATTTATTGTTTCATCCTACCACTTAAAGGCGTAGGTTCTCTATATTAGAAACATTTTATGTTGCTGCTGAAAGTTTAAAGAACTTGAAGACAATAAGGCATTAACTAAATAATTTAACTTGATTAATCCACTTTGCATTAAAACTTTCCACCCTTTGTTTTAAATACAAACTTATCTATCTTTTATAACTAACCTATTTACATTGTATCATTTTTATTGCCTGCTAAAAGTTTATTTCACTGCGATTTTACTTCACATTTCAGCAATGCGTTGTTTCATTTGCGTTTTTATAGCGTGTTTAGTATTCGAAAATTCGATTATGCGCTGCATGGAAATAAATGAGCGCAATCTTCTAAAGCTATGAAAAAAAGAGTATCAAAATATTCAGATGAGCTCGCTTATTCTGCTGTTACTTACTTTAATTATTTAGTAAAAGTGAAGTTTTTTATAGCGTTCAATGCCCTGAACATGAAGGGTGAATTTTTACTTCAAGAACGCACAATTTAGTACTCTACAAGCAATGATTTTATATTCCTTAACCATAGAGGATTTCATTATATTTAAACTATTTTAAAATTAAATGATTGTAACGTGTTAGAAAAATCTGAAATATCTTAATTATTTCTGTATACCTGCATATACTACCAAAATTATATTATATAGATGTAATATATTTAAAAGCAAAAATCTGGAATTCATCCACCCAAATTTTTCGTTTTGCTGATATAAAAGCTTATTTATTAGAACATAATTAACTAGGTTAACGTTTCCTTGAAATTTTAATTTTTTTCGTTTACAATTTAACACAGAAAACATGCTTAAACGGTAGGTTAGTTACTCCTTATATACAGCCTGTTTCAAAATTAAGTTACAAAACGTCAAGTTAAAAAGCGATAGGTTTTTGTTTGCATTTTGGGACATAATTAGTAACCGAGATATTAATTACACGTACATGTTAAGAGCCACTGGCGGAATTCCCTATGACGTCGTTGGTTGAAGACAGACGAATTTTATTGCTATTTCAAAGAATTCCCTTCTTGTCTACGCTTAATACAGCTGGACTCGAGCAGACGAAATAATAATAAAAATAGCCATGTTGCAAAGGAATATAGACAAGCGAAAAGAATTAAGAGTCTGTTAAATTTCGAAGAGGAGGGACAATGAGCACATGTGTGGCAAATTTTTAACTAATATTTTCATTCCATGTATTTTATTCATTATTTACGATTATGCAAGTTCGCTAAACTAGAAAGGTATAAGCTTTATTCAAAGAATGAAGTTTTTATTATCATGTAAATCACATAAACCTATTAAATACGAAATTAGAAAGAAATGCTCTTTTTTTAGTGGCTAAAATCATATAAATGAAAGCGCATACTAGGCTACTCTAAAACCTACAAAAAACCAGAGCAACAAATTACAACCACAGAGGCAAGAGAAGCTCCACTTGTTTACTAGAGTTTTTATTTGAGTCGATAAGTTAAATTCAACGCCAGCTAATAAGATATTTATTTTGTAACTGCTTTACAATTTATTTAATTTGATATTTAACAACTTTTGCATTTTTCGTATAATTATTATAGTTTATTTGAAGATATTTACGTTCCCGGCTCCTCGAAGATCATTTGCCCCTTCTGTCGATATCTGTTAGACCAGGTCACAAATTTACTTTTGTGCGTTGAATTTAAGTCGCTTTAGATTTAAAACTTAACAGGTAAAATAAATGCAATTTCTTATTGGCAAAGACGTATTATTGGAATTTTGCACTGACTACTTATCAGTTTACAAATATGAATTAGTTTGTGATGCACGATATAAACACCATTCTTGCGGCGGAAGATCTAACATTAAGTGAAATTCTTGCAAGGTCACGAGCTGTCTTCTGCAATTGACTTCAATAAAAATTGACTTTAATGATTATTTATGTTATTTTATCTGTTTCTGTTTCATGAGGAGGGTTCGCGTTCCCAAAAAAATTTAACTACGTGATTTTTACCAATCTAACATTTGGTTTTGATTGTGTTGCCTGTATTTTTATAGAGATAAAAGTTACGTTAGTTTGCGATGTATGATGTAATCGTATTTTTTGCGACGGAAGACAAAGCGATCTATTTTCCTGGCCACGTTCTGTTTTAAATGATTCGAAAAAACACGGAGCTATAAAATTTGACTTAAATGGTTGCTTATGTTCTTTTCTGTTTATCTTTGATAAGGACGGTTTTGCGTTCATGAAAACGTTTAAACTCGAGGTTTTGAAGGATCTAACGACATGTTTTATTGTGATGCAGCTATTTTTATGGCAATAACGGTGCTGTTGTGTCTGCATAATATTCTATAACCTAGCATGGTCTATCGGCATCATTTCAATCATACCAGAAGTCCCAAATTAGCCAAATTTATAAAATTTTTTGTTATACTTAGAAAATACCAGGTCATAGTCATATTGGCGATCTTAACATGTGGGCTAAGTATTTGAAATTAATTCTGCAACATACTGTATTATGGCTAGTACTTTATTCAAGAAATAAAAGAATTATGAATAGCTAGTAATTTATTTTAAAATACGCCTTTAAAAAAGTCTATTATTAAATAATGCATTGAATTAAAATTAAAACTTCAATATTATTAATTTTACTTTGTGAATCACAATTTCGAATAAACTCTATGCAGCCTAGATTAATCCTTTTGTCCACAAACTATAAGAAGTCCAGCTGAATAGAAAACATTTCTACCAAATGATACGTTAGGCTTAACAATGTACAACATTCTAGATTTTAGCCCATCCCAATCATTCCGCATTTCGTTACTATATTCATTTTTGTTGTGTGTTACTTGTAAAAGAATTTAAATTGGTTTAAAGTAGTTTAGTTAATTTGTGAAAAAAGTATATAAAAATATCTTGCGGGGGCAAAATCAATTAGTAGAGTCATATTTACCTATATCTTATGCTATTACCATACACTTCTATTGTATGCTAAGCAAAAATAGTTTTATGAATCAAATAGCAAGAGATTCCAAGAGATCAAGCGCTGTGTCTTTAAATGCTATTCGTTATCATTCAGAAACGGGAGTAATATTATTAATCTATTTTCGTAAAATATTACTTTTGGGCGCTATGACATACTCTGCTTTTAACGTGAGAAAATTATTTTATTGTTGTTTGTCCCTTAGATCACATCAAAAATTGGTAGTTTCTGTATTATATGGATATTGGTTTTATATTATATATAGTGTACTATTACTTTATATTTCAGTATATGGTAGAATTGGGTAATTCAATTAATAATGCTATACAATTAAATAGCGACGGTAATATTCAATTAATAAAACTAGAAGGCAATTATGTCTACTTTTAAATATTTAATGATATTGACATTTGCAGTACCATATTTAGTATTTAACTAAAAATTAATTATTTTGGAAATTGCTTAGAATTCCGAATAAAATTTGGAAACAATTTTAAGTACTAGTAAAGTTCCTCGTTAGGGGTTTTTACTCTCATGTTTTTGCATTTTGAGCCGAATTACTAGACGGTATGGTTAGTTACTGCATTTAATTATGTATTTGATTAATACGTTAATAAATGTAGAAAAATATTAAGTTTTGCTAATTATTTATTTGATAATGGAGTTAAAGCTAAGTATATATGAATTTTTTGCTTTGTTCATATTTTCAGAAGCAGCATAGTTGAATACTTTAAAGAATATATTTATTTTACACTAGGGTAGAGTTTTTAAAACACTATTCCTAATAAAATTTTGTAGAGCAGAACAGACATTTTTACACAATGAAATGTATGTTAATTCTTCAATTCCATTAATAAACAAAACAAACGGTTGATCTCATAATTATACTGTCTTGTTATATATTCTTAAACCATTTATGCTATCAATAAAAAATTTACTATTTATTTTTCTTAGAAAAATAAAAAACAGCCGGTTTTTCTAAATTTATGGAATTTATGGAAATATGAAGGGGTGATTTTTATAAAAATATCTGTGTTTAAGCAATTATGTTTGCTCAAATGTAAAAATTGACTTATCCTTTGCTTAAAGAATGTAAATACGCGATTTGTCCCAAAATAAGGTAGAATCACTGATTTTGAGTTTGTTTAAAGACACAAATATATTGCAAATGTGATAGTACAAAACTTTTAGAAATGTATGGGAAGATTTTCAGAAAAAGAGAATAATTAATTATTGAGGGAAGGATGCTTTATTTGAAAGTAAATTATAGCAGTCACCGAAATTTAATTGTCATCGACGTTGTGTTAAGTTCTCTGTACATTTTGCTTATGCAAGTAATAAAGTAAGTAAAATATTTTTTTATTAAACTCCTTTTATCTCTCTGTGATATAGGTTACATTTAATTTTAAGTCACGTTCTAAAAACTATCCATTTTCCTGCTTTTTTGCATTGAACATTTTTTCCCGATCCCACTTAAAATATCCGCTATTATCTTATCCTATGCATACCTTTGGTTTCCTTTAATAATTTTTATCTTATATTATGCTTATAACAATCTCTTTCCTTATTTTTTACAATTCCTTCAAAGCGACCACACAATTTCATTTGTTATCTTTTCTTACAATCCTCGATTGATAACAATAAAATAGTTTACCTTACGTGGTCGTAGTTGCAAAGACTTGTCAATCTATTTAGTTTCCTGAATTGCTTTATTTCTACTGACTTTATTTTATTGAGATCACTTCTAAACAAGACCCATGTCTTACATCCGTCAGTATCGGTCTGAACAAAGTTTTATTAAGTGCAATGCTATTTTATCTACATCGAATTTATTTATTGGGCTGTACTGCTTTATGGTCTTCTATGCTTTCGTTAATCTTCTTCCAGTGCTGTTCACCTCCATTGGCTGATATTTATATCGCTCCTTTTGTTTAGTTACATAATTACCTATTTATATTTATAATTCATCTTAGCTACTGATCGTGTTGATATCGATTTTAATAATGTTTATACTCCATACTCCCGGTCCTACAATTATATTCTCTGAAAAGGGTGGTTTCGCAATTGTGACTTTTTTTCTTTGCTTTAATACTAACTATTATTCTGTATTCTCTAAGTTCATACAGTGACTGATTCAGTCTGTGCGCAATAATTTTTATACTGTTAAGCACGAAATTCTCCATTTTTTTGATTGCTGTGCATACTAAGTAAATTCTCTTGAGTGTGACACTCTCTCTTTTAAATACATAAAAAACAGGGTTCTTCTTCAGGATTATGATATCTTATGATATCTCGGTTCTTTAATGTTGTTTGCCTGTTTTTCTAAGCTTATTATTTCTTTGCTCATTTCCTCAACCCAACTCGTTTTAGAGTCCAAAATTTTCTGAAAGTATTATCTCCACATTTCAATAATCTTTTCTCCAGTAAATAATAGTTCTTTATTGCTTTCTAACAGTTTTGTTCTATGCTTCTTTTACGCTCTAAATTCTCTCAGCTTTCTTTATCAACGGTTTTAATTTCTCTATTGTCCGCTCCGTTTTTCAATTTTTCTCCATTCTCGTTGCTTTCTTCATTAGTTACTGGACCTTGCTTCTGTTCTTTTCGCAATATTATTAGAGTTCTTTCACTTTACTATTTAGATATATTTTAGTCATTTGTATTTTAAAATTTGACTGTGCAAAAATATTTAAGGAGCGGTTTATATTATAGACTATGCGAAAGTCTACTTTCACGTTTTATTTTAAATACAAAAAGAACAAAAATTTATATTAAAAACTACTTTATATATGCACTGAAATATAACTGAACATGTTGTATTGTTGTATATAAACATTAAAGAATATGTAAATTTTGAAAATTAAAATTGAATTTCTCATTGTAGGTTATCATTATATAATTATTAAGATTCTCGGGTACTTTTATGCAGTACTTATAGTGGAGACAGTCCAGATTTTTTAAGTAAGTGGCTAAAGTTATGCTAGACTTTTCGTACATTCGATTACTTTTACGTTTTTCAATGTAACATTTTTTGATCAAGATGTTTCGGCACTAAATATTGTGAGCCATATCCATACTTAATCCATATAGATTATCAGAGTGTTATTCGATAACTTGTTGCGTGCAATATCTATACGTGTAGTGTTTCTCTGCATTTCTGTTAATTCGAAAGGATTCAATTGGTTACTGACCCAAATACCTACATGAAAGCTCTCCTATTGCATGCATTTGATGCTTCCAGTTCATCAAAAATGGTTGGAACGAAAATTCTGTTCCGCATTGGCAAATATTGTCATACACAGAACTACCGATAACGCTTTGTTTATAGAAGCTGCAAGTTATTTTTCAAAAATAAAAACTGTATCCTGCCTTTACAAAAAGCATTAACTAGCAACGACGACGGGATTTATTCTGGTGGTTTAAGTGTTGCAATTTACTCGTTAGATAATTGCTAAACTAAAACGTAAAATTTACTATCCCTGGAGTAGCAATTCAATTCTGTAGAATTGGTACTTTTTCACGAGATAATTTTACGTTAGTGAAAGCCCTAAGCGTGAAGTAAAACCCAGCCAAATGCAATAATGTTTAGTAAAAGAGATGCTTTAACCGTCGCTTAACTGCAGCTATAACGTCTAATAAGTATCGGGGGTATATTTGAACCCAACCATATTATCAAACAGACGTTGAACTCGCCAAGAATTTAAATGCCGCTTGAAAAGACTTGAGAATAATGCGGTTTCCGCTCCAACTTAGCTCATATAAGCAGTTGAGAATGCAAATGCACCCGACTTAAGCGCTATTGCGAATTTTTAAAGAAATTTGCTGATGTAAATTGACAGAAGGTCGTACGGATCAATAAACTTGTTTACTAGAAATCTAAAACGAGCAATTATGTCTAAACCGAATACATCTATTTTATGGT
This sequence comes from Helochares maculicollis, assembly GCA_033557835.1. Classification (NCBI taxonomy): domain Eukaryota; kingdom Metazoa; phylum Arthropoda; class Insecta; order Coleoptera; family Hydrophilidae; genus Helochares; species Helochares maculicollis. Next base: position 14,756 of record JAWQRO010000216.1, read on the forward strand.
TGTAGTAAGACACGAAAATTTTAAGTAATAAAACGAAATTAAGGTTTTGTGTTTTAAAACAATTTTTTATATACGTTACAAAAAATCAGGGAAAATGCATGTTACGTTTTTGATAATTTTATGTGCAGCCAAGCTGGCTCGTCTGTAAAAATTATAATGGAGATGTAAATCAACAAGCCATAATTTCACTTTAGTGTATTATGGTCTAAACAGTTTTAATTAATTGAAGCAAATGCATGTCATAAACTGGCTAGATTTAAACGAACAATTAGTATTTAATTTAGACCCTAAACAGCGAGCATGTACAAATTCAACTATAAAACGCCATTTTCGCTCTTTAAATTTTTCAGGCAAAGGCACGTAGTGATATTTTACGGCGAGGTCCTGTGAAATAAAATGAAAGAATGCATTATCAAATAAAGTTTTGGGCAAGATAAGTAGTCCTGATTTTTATTTATAATGTGTAGGAAAGAATTAAATTCATATAATATGTATGCTTTTTTAATGAAATATGCATTAATTTTCACGCGATATTTGAGTGTATTTTTTTTATACGGTGGTTTGAAACAGTTTCTTTACATTTTATCTTAAATAAAGCTATGATTCATAATAAAAATTAAAGTGTCAATAATTGATTCTCTATAGAATCTACTGTAGTATAAACGCTTTCTTTTTGATCCACTTTCAATCACTTTTTGTATTTTCTTCTGCATTTATAGATAGTAAATGTAGTTAAAACCATGATACATATGCAGATCGAGTACAATTTTTTTTACATAGAGACAGTATATCAACAAATGTGCCATTTTCCGACAACTGCTTTGACTTATCAATTGATCCGTCTAAGTTGTCGACATTAACCAGGCTATAAATGTTAAAAAACGTTGCTATCCATCTCCATAAAAATATAAACATCTATAATATTTGTTAAGCTTTGCTTGATGTAAACTGCCAAGATCTCTAGTGACTGTTATAGTAATACAAAATTGTTACTGAAGCTTCAAGAAATAATAAAATTTATAGGTTCAACATTAATTTAATCTAAATTGAATTAAAATGTGCAGTTAGAAAGAACTCAGCCTTTCTGTGAACAAAATGATGTGTGATCAGCACTATTTGAAAGCTAGAACGCATTTGAAACTGTTGTTATATAAATAGGGATAATGTAAGTGAACGGTAAAAAGTTTAAGCCGTTTGATATAAGTAAATATCAATTATTTTCAATTATAATTCAATGTAAATTTTAAATGATCTTAAATCAATGCATTTTTAATTTTTTTACATTATTAATAAACATAAGTTGAAATTATTGACTGTATTGGAATATTAATTGATATCTATGTAAAACTCTAGGAAACAAGATTTATCTGTGAATTATGATATAAGAGAAGGTGTTGCAGCTTCATACTGTTTTTATATTTCGTCATATAGAATTCTCTCGGATATCTATTCATCAAAAATCAATAATCTTACTATCTAACGTTATATCCAAAACAGGTAATTTGTTTAAGTACACTTGTAATACTTAACACTTAAACTAAAAAAATAGATATGTATGAAAGCACCCCACAGATTCATACATGTGAAAAAATACATGAGTTAAGCATGAAATCTTTATTTATTTATCAAAATCAAAATATCAAAGCGGTCAAATGCGAAGATCACAAATATAAATACTGATTAAATTATATGTAGTCAAGTAAAAAATTAATATTAAAATGCTTTACAGGCCGACAACATTAACTCATTACTTAGTAAGAATAGAATTTACCTAATTAGCTTATGATAAAATTAGTTTTTGTTAAAATAACATTGAAAAAATTGGTAAATTGTAAATGTCACACATCCAGTTGACACATTCAGGTTTGAAATCTTGCACTATGCGAGTACTTAATAAACTTAACTAATATTTCCTTGCTCCATTTGCCTCCATTTATTTTGACATCCAAGTCTATTAATACAATTAATTGTCATACTCCTAGACACATTTACTTAATTTTATTACGCACAATCGTATTTAACTAGTAAGATGAATTTTAATTATCCTTATTTGAGATATTTGAGAATTTAAGTAAGTATTTGTAATGTGTCAGGGTCTCATTTATAATTTATAAAACTGTATTTACACATATTTATAAAGTTAATAATAAAAGGTCCCATTGCTCCTATAAACCAAAAACGTAACTTTTTTGCTTAATAGTTTATTTGTGTTACTATTTAAGATACCAAAGACCAGAGTAACCAGAAAACAGCTTAAAAATGTGGAAAAATTATTCTTTCAAGTATTTCTTACATTTTACAATATATTTAAGTGTTTAAGACATTTAAGACCTTTTAGCACTCGAAAACAATGCATATAGTTTCGTATCATTCCGCAATTAAACTATCAACTTATTTTCATCCATAGAGACACTTCACCGTATGCAGATGCTTTACAAAAATTTTACCATCACAAATATACTTTTATTTAAAAAAATCCGTGGTACACAAAAATTTGATTGGCAAAATAATAATCCATAAATGAAAAATGCTAATATATAATTGCGATTTATGTAAAAATTAAAAAATTTAAAATTGGATTTATTAAATAATGCACTTGTATGAAAATTTTCAAAACTAGTTATTAACCAAAGTGCCATTTGTTTTTATTTTCATACAGTTTGTTTAACTAAGAAACTTAAATCATCCACTCTAACAAGAAATTTTAAAACAGCTGCTGTAATTAAGATAAATTAAGTATAGACTAAAAACATTTGTTGTATCAATACATAATTTTCCACTATACGTGATGAATATACCAATTAGTTCTATTTATATTCGAGTGGAGTGAAGTGGCTCCCACAGCTTGTTTAGACTCTACGAAAATGATATTAAGCAGGATGACGTTCTTGTTTTAAAGGGGATCTTCAGGTAAGAAGGGTCAATTTGCTCTATGAAATCGAAAGTCAACAGCAGCATGGAACTCGGTCTGAGCGTCTCGTTTGGAACGAATCCAACTTGAAGCAAAATACTCATTTCCAATGACACAAAATTGTTGGAAAATTGATAAATGTATATATATATAAAGCTTCTCCCGGATAAAATAAACAATACGTAAGAACCGGAGTAACTTTATTTTGTGTTCCGGGGGAAAACGGATGTGCTTTTTGCTGACGGCCTCGCCGGACAAAGTTTGGCTAGAAACGAGTTTAGCATTGTCACAGTCTTTCGTATTAACTTATATGTAGCGCTCCTCAAGAAGTCAATATAGCGTTTTTCCTTTTTTTGGCATTTTATTGATGGGTAAAATGAAATTCTTTCGACAAAATTTTCTCTGCGCAACGACGTGGAGGAGATATTACTTTAAATTGCTTCCTATGATGGTTGTCAACAGACATTTTTCCGGTGGGCAGGTTACGGTTTTTTCGGTGACCAGGCACATGTTAGCAAGGGGTATAAGCGAAGGATTAATTTGAGTGACTTTAAAGTTGGATAATGGAAATATAATTCCTCCCCTGTATTTCCAATATAACATGACAAACATGACAGAGGGGAGAATTTAAGTGCGACCATAGGGTAAAAAGCCGCACTTCCGTTTCCGTGTCAATTAAAAACTTTTTTGATAACGTTCGTGCGGTGGGAACAACAAGTTCGATGGCGATGGTTCCATGAGATAACGTTTACAGGCGCATTGCTGGTGGTAACAGCAAACGTTTAGTTGTGAATGTCAGCTAAAAATTTTATCCCCCCTATGTGCTGCTCCCAACAATTAAAGACACGGGACAGAAATGCCTCTCAAAGCATTAATCAACGTCTACGAGAGATTTCTGCTAGCGGGTGCAGATTATTGCGGATTCTAGAGATTTTCCCTCTGGTTTCCACTTTTCCGACGGTCTAAAACAGAAATCTATTTTCGATTTCCAGTTACCACAGTTGGAAAATTTGTTGGTAGTAAATATTCCGTTTTGGAGGAACTATTCGCATAAATTTTCGAGCGAACATGATTATTGCGTTGTCGAACCGTCTGTCAATTTACATTAACAAATTTCTTGAAAGTTTCACGATTGCTTTTAGCCTGACAGAATTTGCATTCCCAACTGCTTCAAGATTTTGTAAAATATTGATTAAAACAAACACATTTACTTTGAAACTATAAACTATAATGATGTACAATCAGAAATAAATTAAATTATCTTGACAACGCTTTGCTTGCAGTGAGTCGTATCCGCAACAATTTCTTGTTCTAGTTAATGGTTATATTGCCGTTCCAATATTCTAGTACTCCCACTTTTATATCACTCTTAATCCATTATGAAGAGATCTGATTTATTATGCTACACGTCAGAATACACCATTTGCACTGTACATGTAATCCAGATTTCATTTTATACATTATATCGATCCTGATATAAAACACTAATAAAATAGCTTTCATGACATGTTGTATGATATGTCCCAATATTACATTTAAAATTCGTATTTGATTTTAGATCTTTAAAAAAGTACGGCTGGTAACGGCATCTCATATAAACAAGCTGAAGAAAACATCTTCCATATGCTATAATTCTAAGTAATAAAACAGTGTCTGGCGAAAATGGTTACAATATTTGCACATATATTGTTCGCACGGTTATTAAAGTCATCCCTTTTCTACCGATGAAAATATATTCATTTTCGGTATTTAGCAGATCTATTAATTTATCATTCGGCATTAAGGTAATATTTTGATACTGTATATCTTATACCTCCGGTGAATGTACACACCAATGCACTTCAATTTATCTTCACATTTTTAAATATCTTCAAAATTTAACTATATTTTTATAAAAGTCTCTTTGTAAAGTGAGACTCTGATTCTTTCGCTTCTCTTACATTTAGATACCTTACTTGTAGAACTGTTAATCTTTGTTTTTAAAATAGGCTTCTATTTCGGATATCAGCTCTTGATTCGAGAAAAACTTTTTTCAGTTAAGTATGTTTTGGAGGTATACGAAGAGGTAAATGTTACTATGAGTTAAATCTGTTAAATCAAAAGGGAGCGAAAGCCATTAGAAGTGAACAGTTGGGACATCGTAGCCAACGACGCATTGTTTAAGTGAAAGAGCGCCTGTTTTGCGTAATATACTTTAATACTTTAGTTGTGCTAGGTGGCAATCGCTATATATGACTGCTTTTAAGTTAGCAGATGAACAAAATTCCACAAATACTATATTTCAAAATACGGCCATCATACCCTTGATAGCTGACTGATGTGGTTATTGCCATTTTAAGCGAGGTTTGCCTGCTGCTTTTTGCGCTACTGTCGACTAAAGTTTCTTATATTGCTACATACCGGTGAAAAAATCTTGTCTTTCTGGTACATGTATTATCAGGCCTTCTTGCGATATGTCATTGCTATTTAGTGACTATTTTAATATTGATGTCAGTTACTTTAGTTCTTTCTTTTATTCAGTCATTTCTTTTCCTGTTTTGCCGTCTCATTCGTATGTTATTTCAAGAGATTCGAGGATAGTTAGCAGCTTCTATCTAATGACTAGATTTAGAATCTAAGTTTCATAGCCATAGGTTAAAATCCATTGCTGAAAAGTTTTACCATTTAAATAGAAAGGTATTTAAAATTTGAATAATGTAAAAGTCCTCCCGAATACTATCTAAGCAAATTTGTATCTTTTATTTATTTCTCGTAGCAGCGATCCTGAAACGGGGACTAATTGGCCAAAGTACACATAGTTGTTCTAATATTTTGTCCATCCTTTGATGTCTATTTCTGATACAAATTCAATACACATCACTTTTATCTTTGCATGTTTTATTTGTAAGCCTACTTTTTGACTGGCAACTCAGTTTGTTTATTTGCTATTTTTCCAGATTAGCCTGTTAAAGATGTATTTCAATATGAAATTGTGATGCAAAATTATAATAGAATTGATTATTGAAATTACTAATATTTTAAATATTTTCTGAAATGAATTTCTTTTGTTTCTAGTAAAAGCTATGCCAATTTAATAAATATCTAAATTTTCCAGAAACACTGAACAATTGGCAGTACATCTTTGTTTTTCTAAATATTTCAACCACCATTTATTTTTCAACTGTTTTTAAGTAATTTTTTAAACACCTTTTGAGAATGCTATTAATAATGAAAGAAATGATATACCCTATATTATCTAGCAGTTTCCTTCATAATAGAATGTATTCTGCACAAGGATAAAAATTCTTTAAATATGAAATTTCATTAAAATTATGTGCAATATACACATGGAAAACTTAGTAGTGAAATCTATTACAAGCATAATATTTGAAAGGTTATTTAATCCATATAAAAATACTGTCGTTTAAAATATAAACTTGAGCTTTATATTAGAAATAAATGATTTATTTGCAGCAATGTATACAGTTTTCTTTTAACAAGTAATCAAATAATGCTAAAAACAGACTTTTTTTTTCAAGTAAAAAACGTCTCTACCGTGACAATGCTGTCGCATTGCCGTGACCAGGATTCGAACCTGGGTTACTACGGCCACAACGTAGGGTCCTAACCACTAGACGATCACGGCTACTAGAGACCTGGTGCAAGTCATTAACATTTAACAATCTCTTGTTATATTTGCTCTACTTTTATTTATGCTATGGTACAAGTAGGCTTTCGAAAAGTTAGGCAACTGATAATACATATTAATAATATTAATAGAGTAAGTACTCTAATTAAAAAACGCATATTTTAATTCTTTCATATCTTCTGCAGATCATAAAATTTATAAACATATTTGTAGTAAATCCCGTTCTAATATAGCATTCTCTAATTTCTGACACCTATAAAAATCTAAACTAAGTGGATAATTTACCTAACAGTTTATAGGTATGACTTTTACGCCAAACCTTATACTATGTTATCAATATTTCAATGTTTCTAAAGTACTACAAATGCAACATGATTTAAAGATACTTCACATACAGTTGCAATTAGGCGAAATTTTGTTGAAAATAAGCACTACAGATACTTTAATCTTAACTTTAAATGCGAATTGTTATCTGAAATGTTACTGGGCATGAATTATACTAATAATTTTATTACAAAATGGTAAATTGCTGCTTAAAGTAAGAATTTCAATATTTATATTTGGAAGCAAAAGCAAATGTATTAACAATGGCTTTACGTCAGATCTCAACTTTACTAGTTATGGGATCATATCTCTGATAGAGTCTAGTGTGTTTTTGTTGGTTAAAAATATCCGAATCCTTTTCAAACTTGATTGACGTGAGGTGTTTCATTCTTTTAAGTTAATTCCGTTGTAAATGAACGAATGCCTGCTGAATTTTTGTTAAACACTCGTTTTCAGTTTGGTGGTTGGACAACTATGTACAACCCAGTTGCTTTTTATAGCCACAAAGTATTTCAATTATATTTGCCCCGCATTTAACTTTTGGTTTTTGCTTATACAATTATAATATATTTTATATGTATTTTATAGTAGACCGCATTAACTTGTTGTAAGTTGTCCCTACTAGATAATTTATTTCAGCTCATATGCATTTCTAAATATATTTATTACAGCTAGTATTCGAAGTAGGATTATTTTGTAGTTTGACACTGTAACTATAGAAACAAAATCACTTGATATCATTATAATATAATGCATTGCTTAATTACTATTGAGTTTTCGACAAATAATGATTCAAATTTATACTTCCTTCAGGAAAATATTTTTGTTAGAGAAAATATAATAATTGTATGCTGGATTTATTCGTTTTAGTACTGAATCAATTTACTGATCCAATTCAGAAATTTAAACATTTGGAAAAACGATTTTAAACTTATATTTTCCATCGTGTTTATTCCTTATCGAGGGATGATCAAGAAAGTGGAGCGAATCCCCAGTAAAAGAATATTATTAGGATTTTAATGATTTTTTTATAATCTACAAACACAGAGCTTATGAATCAATTTACTACTGATCATCATCTTTTAGCAAACCCATTTAATATTTGCCTAATCAATATATGAGCTGTTTGTAATTAATATGCTAAAATATAAATATCGCGGTTGAAATATGTAGGCTAGTAATTTAAGAATATACATTGGATAATTAAAGTACGTTACAAAATAAATATATTATTGGTTATTGTGAGATTTTTCTTCCTGATTTTAATTCAAAATTGAATAAACATTTTCCTCCATCTGCAGCTGTAATTTTTTGCACTTGAAGCTTTTTTGAAGAGTAGTCCAGGCCTTCGCTTAAATTTTATTATTTTGTTTACTTTAAAACTATCGATTCATTTTGATTTCATACTCTACAAGCTCAGTGAATTCCATGTTAGTACAAATGTGATTCAATAGGGCATGAAAAATTAAATTAAATATAAATTAAATACATTTCATTACTAAACTACTAAAATAAAAACTAAGCATACGTCGAGGATCTTATCTCCCCTCTTGAAATTTATTGCATTTTTCAAAGTTTTGTTTATTAATTCATTTTTTTATACGTACATCTGAATTAAATATAGGCAAGAAGGTGATTGTTTCAAATAAATAGCTATACAGTGTCATGAATTCAACAGTAGGCATATTTTCTGCTGGGTGTTTTGGATGCTTCGATCACTACTTACTAAGCTACAAATCTCATTCTCCATTAAACATTAATTTTAGTAGTCATATCAGAATATAGTTTTGAAGTTTAGTGAATTACAACACACGCACCAAACAGTGAAACATTTAACCTAGCAGTGTATTGTTACAAGAAGCTAAATAACTTTATTGGAGCAAATAAATCTGAAAAGCTGAAACCAACAAAAATTTTGTTATGGTTTCCTGCTTGCAAATAACTAAATTATAATATATAAAAAATGTAGCATCCTTCAGTAGTAGAATAATATTATATAAGAATTCCTTGCATAAAGTCTAAAGCATAATGTCAACTAAAGCTACGGGGTAAAGACCTATTTCCTCCTCTTCAACAAGAAATATTAGACCAGATTAGAGTCGGGATGTACATAATATTTCATGCGAATTAGATAAAACTCAAACAGGATTAAACATCCCTGCCAAAATTATTGTAGATTAAGACTGACATAGGAGAGGCTATCAAATTTAATAGTATCCCCTATCTATGTACATTTCATTATTTCCACATCAACTATAATAACAATAAGGGTTACTCCAATAGATGACGTTGTTTATTTCAAAAGGGTTTCGCGTAATTATCCGCTTTTATCTGTATTCGTAAATTGTATGTATGTCATCCCCATTTCTCGTATTTTTATTAAGAGATTGATAATTTGCTTTGAATTCCAACATCGTTACTCATTTTCCTGAAAGATGACAACAATACGAAAGTAATTTTAAAAGTTATTTATATGCGATGTAAATATTTTTGTGGCAGTATTATGAGGGCAGTTAATGGCTCGTGAGTGAGCAGCTCTTATGACTCTTTGGTATGTGCTTGCGCTCTTTAGACCAAATGACTCACATGCGGGGAAACTTCTCATCTTCCACATAGAACTACTTACTGCAGCATATTACAAGTATAGTTTTAATGATGACTAACTATTCCCTGTTCTCCTTCAGGCAATTGCAACTGCAAGACCGTGTAAATAAAGCAACTCACATCAAGTAATTCGTAATTACATTTCAGGTAATCTAATTTTGCTGATGGGTCCACGGTAAGTATCATGGACAAATTAGCATTCATGTGTTCATGTCTTAGGTTTTAATTTCCTAATGGACTTACATTACACTATACCGAACGCTAAAGTTTAAAGAAAACTCAAAGGTGGTTCTCGTAAAATTTTTCTATTCCAGTTGTAACTCCAATAAACTGTTGTTAACTAAAAGCAATCCTCTACTCTCCAGGAAATGAAATCTGTTAAGTAACATCTCATTAGTTTTTCCGACCTATTCAAGAAAAATGTAGAGAAAGAGAGCTCAACGTTTGTGATGTCTGTATGTTTATAGGCGTCCCGAAGCATCGCGGCGAGCGCCGGCGTATTCATAGCCGTCCTTTGGCGGCAAGCTTGGAAACTCCGACCAACTCAACAGCATAGTCTTGTGCGTGCTTTTATTCGCGAAGCTCGGAAAGGCCAATTCCAACCACCTGTCGCATTTATCGCGCTCCTCGCTCCTCTGCTTAATGAAAACTTCCGAACAATTAAACTAGCAGTAGCCAAAGTGCCAAGGAATTGCTTTATCGTATTTTAAATCTTGGATTTAAAAGTGTCAAAACTGCCAGTCACTTTCATCGTGCCCTCACCAAACCAAAAACTTTTAATAAGTGTTTTCCTATGATACCGGAGCTTGAATGGGGTAATTGTTTTTCAATGAAACTTTTTTAATTGGGAGCACCCTTTGTCCCATTTGCAATTTTAATTATTTTTTTACGTAACGAGGATGTAATAGCGAAAGTTTTTGCAGACGCCCTAGAACTTAAAAAAACTAATTTGCGTTTGATAAATGTCCTAAAAACATATTATTAGGCCACAAAATCTATTACGAATCAATTATTGTAAAGGTTAAATTATATTTCAAATTAAAGATGTTCACTGGCATTTTCGCTTTGACAAAATAAATTAATCCATGTATAGACCTACTCTCATGGCTCGTATAATTTAATTTTGCGATACTAGAAATTTTGCTGATTAAAATTAGAGTAATATGAGTTACATTGTTACAAACGTTCAGTTAAAACGATTCTGCTACGTCAAAAAAAAAACAAACTGTAACTACAGGAAAAACAAATTTTCTGCAAACAGGTTTTTCTAGAGCACTTGCTTAGTTTTCTGTAAAGGCTTCAAATTTGCGCATTTATCATAAAAATGTTGTGCAACAGCACTATAATGATTAATTTTACACAGAATCAAGCTACCCAATTTTAATTCTAAATCCGCTATTATTATTATAAAACTAGTATTTATCAAATGCGACATTTATAAGCTGTAAAATTTGTTATGACATGACCGTAATTTAGAATTTATTATTTTCGCCATTTACATTTTATTATTTTCGCGATGCAGAATTTATTATTTTACGTATTTCAGAATTTATAGCACAAATAATGTAAAATTGGCCCTGAATTTTAATTCCAAATTTATTATAATCATAATGATGAGCTTTTGTCTGCCAGCGTGTTCATTATAAACTCATATATTTGTATTCAGAGTAGTTTATTTCATTTGACCACCGCTCGCCTGAAACTGTGTAGCATAGAGGTAGAAGCACGGAGCGATAAAATGAAAAGCCCAATTTGCACCGACACTAATATGAAATGAACTACTAACAAATGTGTGCATTTGTTTATTATTACTATTTTCATTTTGGTATGTTTGTAGGAATATATAATTCGAATAGGTGTTTATTAATTCCGGGATTTATAAAAAAACCTTTATTTTCGCTTGGAAATTATAATTTTACTAGAGATGAATTTTGTGGCGAAACAGCCGTAAATATAGTAAATTTTGTCTACACACTTTTTTTGCTCTTTATATAAGAACAACTAATACCTTGACGTGAAATATACCGGAGGATATATTGAGCCGGGGAAGAAATACACATTTACATATAGAAAAATCCATTTCCTTTGCATAATTATTAGCCATCTACAATGTCTAGCTAAAATTTATTTTGTAGTAGGTACAAAGATTGTACAAGCAAACAATTAAATAAAATTATTCTGAATATAAAAAAGCACTATTAGCATCAATTTGAGGAACTGCGTAGCTTTGAATGTGCTTTCAAACTAAACGTAACTTTGTAATAAAATCCTCATGTTCAAGTGCAAATAAACCGTTTTAAAATTATGCAAATTTAATCAATATATAAATATAATAATCTAACAGTCCCAGCTTTAAAACAAAATACACCTAAATCAAGAAACAAGACTCGTTAAAAAATCTGAAGTGGCTTCTCACGCTCCTTCACTTAAATTATTACATATTAGAATCCAGTTTATTTTCACAAATAGTAAATTTGCCATAGTTTTGGTTGCCTTGCATATAAGGAATCTTCTTTTTATATATTCTTAAATTTATAATCCTGTCTAGTTCTTGCAGACTAGTTCAGAATTTAAACTTGCAAATATTTTTCTGACTTGTTTTAAAGTTAAATTACGCACTGTTCAAGAGACTGTTAAAGTTTTCAGCATGTGTTAGTCTGTAAGTATGCCTGACGCTTGATTTTGGATAGAATTCATTTTCAGAAGCATTTTTGAATGATGAACATGAATTATTTTCTTAATTAGTCACTGGAGATTTTTACAAAAAATGTTCTCAAGTTTTATGTATCGTTGCATTACAATGTTTTGTCATGCATTAAGTATCACCTGTACGATTTATTTTGTGCAATTGTGGTTTTAGTCAAAATTTACTTTCGCGTTTGATTTTCAAACTTTAAATTTTCTTTGCAATTACCTTTGTTAATAGTTTTCAAAATACTTAAGATATTTTTGTGCTGTAAATAGAATATCCTATTACTTTAGGCAAACGCTATAAATTATATAATACTATTTTATATTCACTACAAAAAAAGGTTAGCTCCTTGTACAATTTATTGAAACTTTCATTGGCTTTTAATTTCACCTTGAGTTTGAAACAAAATGTTTTCAGTAGATTTTATTTCAAACTATAATAAAAGTATTTCGTAAGAAAATTGTAATAACCTTACCATCTCTCGTCGCATTACAATTGGTTTTCTATTCTTGTAAAGTAACGTTGCTCAATCTTTAGACTAATTACAATTTAAAAATTTTCGTTTTTTTTTTCTATACATTTTGTATACCATATAGTTTATTTTTCATTTTATGATTAAATTTTAGTATATTGTTTATGTCTTTCCTCAGACTCAATTCGAAATTTAACTGATTTTCATATACCAAATTTTGGTTTTTGAACTCAAGTAATTTTGATATTCTAATGTACCACAATTTAAATCATTTTCTATACAATGCTGCATAATTTTTGCAAATTTAATATTTTATAGAGAGTTTAAATATTTCTTTTACCAGACCCTGCATGTTTCAATTATGCTAATACAACTTCAACAGTGTAAGTTAAGGCAGTTCATATTTTTATGAAAGTGACATAAAATCTCAGTGTTTACTATAGATATTAAACACGTTTGTTTTTAAATTTAAGGAACTGCTATTTTGATAGTAATTTGAGTCGTGTATGACAGTAAATATATCTGTCGATATTATTTCGACTAAGTATATAAAAAACACATATAATTGTTACAAATTTTTCATTTTAACAAAACATGTCTAAAAATCGTGTCCATTTTCATCTTCGTTAATGCTATCTGTTAGAACTCAGCAATATGTATAACGAAAAAATGTCAACTGAAAGTACTAAAGGGGAAATTATATTAGATTTCTATTTTTCTTGTTTCTCTAAACTAATGTACGGAAATGTCGCTACACTCTTTCATATTTGATTCCATAAATGTTAAATAAGATACTATTCATATACAAGTAATGTGGGAGGAAATGTCATTTTGTCGATAAGCTGATTCGAAATATTAAAGAATTTCAAATGCCTTACTTAGAGCTAAATGTAGTATTTATTAACTTTTAATGGATTTTAAAGTACGTTCCAAACTCAGTGTCATTTTAAGTGTCAAGGCTCTTACCACTTATATATGGGACATATTTAAATAGATCGATTTATTCATTAGATATATACATATAAAATACTATAAAATCGCATATATAATCATGCAAAAAATTATTCATTTTTATTATACTTCGTAAATATTAAGTTTTAAAATTTTCAGTTTTTACACAGCAATTATTCAGTTGGGGTCCATATAAATATTTAATTGCCAGCTTGCACAACAGCAAAACTAGTGGCTAGCAACGTTATGTATATAATGTAAATAAAATAAATTTTAAAGTAGTTGTTTATTTCTATTAACCTAGCACATTTTAGTTATTGTAAATAAAAGCTTTAAGTTAACAATGAGAGTACTTGTATGGTGCCTATATCTTAATTTATGGAATGATAAATTTAGTTCTACTTGCAAGAAAAACTAATTAACTAACAGTTAAAAACTGGTTAATTTTCGGATATTGAACACTATAAAATTGGCAGATGTGTTATAATAAGTGTTTGAGAGAGATAAGTTACTGTTATTGGGTAATGTCCAAATTAGTATCAAGTTGAGCTGAATTTTATATAATTTAAATGCAAAATAGTAAAATGAGCTTCTTCTTATCTTTTATGTATTATAGTAATTCACTAAATCTTATAACTTCGCAATTTGTCAAGCGTTTAAGGAAATTGTGTACAAAATATGATTCGACAACTTCTCTAGCACTCCACAAATTTATGCGACTAGTATTTATAACTGTTTTATAAATTATTGCTTCATTTAAAGGTAACAAGAGATTTCGTAATAGGATAGAAATTGTATTACGAGGAATTGTTCTAGAAAACTATGTAATCTAATTTCCGTATGCCGCTTCTACCCTATTAGAAAGAAAAGTAACTGTAATTTTGCAGGTATAATTTTATTTGAATTACGCTCTATTAAGTTATACTATGTTTTAAGCAAAAAAATCATATTTCAGAACATATAACAAAAAATGGTTTTAATGTTGTATATAAAATGAGTAGAAAATATCTTCAAGCAATAAGTCCTATATTAATGTTGTTGCCTCTTGAATATGGCTTACTATTTAAACATCCACTTAATAATTAAATTTCTTGTTTTCTATCTACGTTTCATTTTTTAACTACAAACGCAAAAAGCCTGCAAGTAATATAGATTGGCTATATTTTTAATGTAATATTTTCTTTTTTGTTCATACTAACGATTTTCCAAGCTACTAGCCTTTATTTTTGTTTCATTCCATAAATTAGTTGATAACAGTCCACTAGACATATTCAAATTAAACATTATAACTACGACAGTGAAAATAATAAATTTTGACAAATAAAGTTCGAAACGGTATAAATATTAACGATGGAATCAGTAAGAATATTAATATCAATTAAAAACTGCTTTCGTGTGTTACTAAATAATATTTTTTAGTGAAATGTTTATTTTAGTATAATGCCATATATTTTGTTGTGAAATTTAACCATCGAGAAAATATTTGAAGTTAAATACTTCAATTAGTACACCTGCAATTATTGGGGCATATATTTATAATCTAGCAAGTTAGTGACAAGGAAACAAAAATATTATCAGTTTGCTGAATTTCATAGTTAAATTAATGTGTAAAACTTTTTTTCTTCGTAATTTTTGCAAATGCTGTAGTAAAAAATATGGTTAATAGACCCCATTGTAAATTCACAAGTATTTAATGTAAGTGTATATAACAAATCCAAAACAACATTTATACTATTTACATGAATATACCAAGTTTGCAGCTAAAGATTTTGAAATATACTTAAATCAATTAAATCGTCAGCGCAGTATATATGTCAATATTTCAGTTATAAATAAAAAGCAACCTATTTTAGTGTAGACAGATAATTTTAGAATTTTATTGTACTATTGAGGACTTTTGTCACCTTACTTTGTTTTCAGAACATTTTTTGAATTTATGACATTTTAATGAGTGTTATCAAAGGTGTTCTGAAATTGTATATTCATGTTAACTAACTACTACGAAATAATTTTGCTTGTTAATCAACTAGAAGCCTTGCAGTCAATCGATACTATAATAACACAAAATCATTGGAAATTTGCACAGAACATTGGTTTATTAAGTTGCGAAATGCAAACTTTGCTAAATGTTGCAAGAGAATAAACAGGTTTAACTGCCAACTGCGGAATAAAACATATTCAATTTCTGATTTCCTCTTATTATTTCATAGATTTCTGCTTTAATTAATGTATAGATTTTAATTATTAGAACCAAACATGTATTGATAAAGTACAAGTGAGATATTTAATTGCTTAGTCATTTTTCAAAAATGAACGGTAAAATTAGCTTATAGCAAAAATTTCATTATTATAATTAAAATATAAACTAATTCATATATTTATCCATTTTTAACATTCGTACTTAAACGGTTTTGGCATTTATTAAAGCGGACTGCGTTTAGTATATAATGTAACACTAGTTATTTGTAATGGGAATTTATTAAAATATAAGATTAAATCGTAATAATATCAATAATTTACAATTTTATAACGCGTATAGTGATTTCAGCAGCTACAGTAAACAAATCTTAAAACATATTTGATATTTGATTATGTCAAATACAATTACGTTTGGTCGATTAAAATCGAATTAGTATGAAATAAAAAAGGGGACTGTAGAATTTCTTTAACTTATTTTTAATTAAATGGCAACGTTCTTTGAAACGTGATAATATTTTCTTCAGCAGCTATACATTGATTACTTTGTTGGAAACTTATAATATATAAAATAAAAAATAAAATAAGGGCTACATAATTCCATATATTGAATCAACTAACCAATTATAAAAATAGATTTGCTAGGTAATCGATTATATGAATTGAACTTGTATTGCTAGAGTACCGCGTTTCACAATAATATTCTGTATCAACACAAAATGATAAATAATTGGGGAATTTTTACTGTGAAATATAATACATCTAAAGAAAGATGTGCAAAATTTCTCGGAGAAAACTGCAAGAAAAACTAATATTGGCTAGACTACTATAGTTTAAGTAACAATGAATCTTATTTTTGAAATTGTGCTGTCAGCGCAAAATAAAGAGCTATGAATTTGACGGTCTCGTATAAGAATATAAATGGAAATAAAAAAAAAGTACTCGATCGCCTTTATTTTCATTTAATCAATTTATGCAAACGTAAAGTTTAGTCAAACGCATCTAAAAACTATGCGCAATACAATACACAATATTCCAAACTTCCTATTTAACTATTGCCATTTTGTTCAAATTTGTAGATTTTAAAAAAATATTTCAAATAATTAATTATATAGTATTTATGAATACGATTTGATTCAATTGTAATGGATAGCCTTGCTACATACCAATGATGTGTGTGATTGTAAAAGGGTTCGTTGATATAAACTACGTTAGCAGAGTTGCAAATATAAATGTCAAGGGAATTTTCATGGCTGAATTGGACACAAAGGGTCATGTTGTATATGTTGTGTGCAAAGTGAAAAGGGGTATGTTTGCAATATCTTTCAAACAATTCTTCCAGCAGGTAACAATTTAAAAAATAACAAAGAATAATTTTTGATTTAAACGCTGCTTCTTATTTGCATTTCTGCGTTGTGTAAGAGTTTGTTTGTATTTTATTTATACACCACGATATATAAAATCCCTCTGGAATCTCGTTGTGCTATAATTGGAGCGCCCTGAAGTTAAACATATATTCTCACGACATTGGAAGCCAATACAATAATAATACTCAATAATCAAAATCCTCTGCGACAATTATTGTATGTTTTTTATGGCAAAGGCAATAGTTATGTAAAAAAATTCAATTTTGATCATGTTCTGGTAATGTCTATGTAAGAATAAAATATTGCCTAATACTAATAATAGAAATAAAGTAGGGATTATGGGATACAATTTATATTCCTATATTAAAATTTGAATATATTTTTACTTTCTGTAATTGTCTGTATATGTGTGTGTAATGTACACTGTCTTGTAAAAATGAAATAATCCTGTTTTCTAAACTTTCAAATAAAGCTTGATGCTAAATTGACATAATTATACGTGCAATTTAAATGACATTTAATGCGCAACAAGTGTTATTTTAGGCATTTTGCTCGTTACCTTAAGCACTACAAAACAAAGTTCTGTTAATTTTGAGAGAAAACTATATTTTTGACAAAAAAAAGGTTTTATTTGCATTATATAAATAAGTGTGCTAAAAGCTTATGTGGAATAATTTTACAACGAACAACTGTTAAAGGGATGATACTAAAAAAAGCAAGTATTAAAATATTTACGACCAAAAGGTCAGTCAATACACCAGTCTTTGGACTATTTATTTTTTCATTTTTGATAACCTGTGTCCAAAATTCGATCAGGTAAACTAATATCTAGCTTTACATAACAAATATCCATACTGGCATTACTTTTACTGCGCTGTATTCCAGTCGTTAGTCGTAAAAAGCAACATGGTATTATTTCCATACAAGTGATATATTGAGGCACAAATTGAGTACTGAACTTATTGGAAATTGTAAATTTGCAAGTAGACGTACATAATATTCCTTATTTGTAGCGAATCAGGACGAAATAAATTTTCCAATATATCCAGCAACTTTATTACAATTTCGGCTTTTCAGCCAGTTGAAGCACCATATTGAAACATGACATAGGCATACAAATATATGCTCTAAGTTGAAATTAAGTTTCATGTGTAATTTGCAATATTTCACTAGCTATTCATTCCAAACAAGTAAAGCAATATAAATCCACCTTGAATCGTCTAGTTTTCATACATAATAGGAACATACGTGCATAATATCTTTCTATAATTACAACTTGTTGCGTCATTCGTACCAACCATCGGCAATTACGTCTAAAAGCGTGCATTATGAAGGCATAATCTTTCATTTTCTACAGTATCATAAGCCCCCTTTTATAGAAAGGAACATAGAGTACATGGAAGTTCGAATAAAATGAATTTCTCCACCGAAAAGCTAATCCTTCTAATACTAATTTTTTTCCTTTTAAAACCTTAAGCTCACTGAAGTCGTCGAGCATTCTTTTTTCGAGACTTCTTCAAAATAAATACTCAGGAAAAATAAAATCTCAACACAGTTCATTATGGTAGATTACGTTAAAATATGAAATTTCCATTTACGTATAAAATATTCCAATAGCAAAGATATCAATTTAAATTGGACTTGTTGCTTCAGTTTGTTCTTGGAAAAATTGAGAGACTCCTCCTTTTAATATTGTACATAAACAAGTAACATTCTTGTCGTTAAAAGAGTTTGATTGTCTTATAATGTACAGAAAGAATTGTGCATTGCAAGAGAAGCTATAAATTTAAATTGGAACCTTTTCGATATGAACTGAAAAAGTTTCGTGAGTAATAAAATAGCTTGAAACACCATGACAACTTTCCATTGAATTGATTTAAACAGCATATATCATATTTGGACCTGCAAACTGAAATACATGGTTTTTCTTGTCTAAAGTAAGCATTAAGCTTTCATTAATTTTCGTCAGAAATTTTCCGAGATAAAATTTTGAACAAATACGAACGAAGCTGTTAAAGACGCCCTCTTTTAAACAGAAGATAAGTTTTTAGGATTATCAGGGGCTGCGAAACGCGGGCTCCTGGAATTCATATCGTTGCGTTACTTTGAGGGTATGAAAGTATTATCGCACCCCAAATATTTGCTCATGTGTTTTTGCAGCCTTTTGAGGTAAAAGATTCATTTCAGTAGCTAAGCTGCCCCCAATATACTATATTTCTACATTTCAACCGCAGAGAAAAATATTTACCAAACTCGACAAACATAATGGAAAACGTTACTGAAGCTATTGTGTGTGTAAATAGAAGAAATAATTGCAAGACGTTCCGATATGTTTTTGCAAATAAGAACTGAAAGCGCTTCGGCGTAGTCGATTATTTATTATTAAAGCAGCTTGATTGCAATTTATAAATGGGAATGGCTGACCATTTGGAACATTAGAGGTTTTATTTAAACTATTTGGCGGGATTACCATTTGCTTGTATTATATGCTCTATTGGCAAAATTAACTTGCAGAAAAACCATAATGGATTGTTGAAAATTTAAAATGACGATAAAAATATACTCTCGCCGGGTAGCGTACGATTTAATTGTGTTGAGTAAATTTAACCGAAAATCCTCTTTTATGTTTATTACAATTATATTTACTGGGCAAATAATATAGTATATATATAGTATATATACATATATTTCTTCATTTTCAAACAAAAACACACCAGTTGCTCTTCAGGAGGCCAACTTCCACCTAAACAAATTTGTTAATAAATAGAATTTTGGGGTACATAAAATCCAAGAATAGCTCACAAACATTGTCTGCACTCTGTAAAATTAATGGTTTAGCGTGGTGTATATGCAAAAGAAGCTCTTGAGTCGTATATTTTGATGATGCAGAAATCGCACTATCCGTCGATGGCGAAATGCATCGAGAAATACTAGAGAATTTCGTGCACCTTGTAATCAAGGAGAAACTACTTTTAGCCTATTTTCATTAAACTGCTTCTTTTTGTTTCAAATGTAATTCATTCTGAACGGTGGATGAAGTAATGTATACCTAAGTACAAAGTAATAGGGTTTGAGCAAAAATAACTCTGCTTTTGCTACACTCAGAATCCACTACATTTGTCTAAAGCTCGGCTAAAAATTTTCACATTAACAACAATGCTCTGTACTGTATATGTGAGAAAATAAAATGTAAATACATGACACATATTGTTTGTCCGTATAGCTCTTGGGCTACACTAGCTTTGTATACAACTAAAAGCATAGAATTTATTCTTTTATTCATTTTGGAGATGCAGTTTTAAAAATTATGCACGATTCGTGCTTTAAAATAGTGTGCTTAAAATAAAACAAAGATGTTAGCGTGTTATATTTGCCAATGTTTTTCTTATTGCCAGCCATCCAAGAAAATTGAATTTCAGTCGAGACTAAAAATTTAAATTTAAGTACTTTACAACGACAGAATCTCTTCCCCCTGCAAACCATTAGTCATTAGTTTTAGTTGAAGCAAAATAACGTGCCTTTCATTTAACTTTCATTTTAAATTTAACATTTAAATACTTATAGCAATATTACAGCCGTCATTGTTACACCTTAATAAATTTATATATCTGTATCTTTGTAACAAAAAGATATCCTGTAGTATCTTCATTAGTTTTTAAATTTACGGCTTTTTATAAATAGTCGCCATATATTTTCATCGGAGCGAGAATATAATCTCTTTTGTTGAATTTGTAAGAGCAGAGAAAATAGGTTATATTATTTAAATTTATATATTATACTGCCTCTATATTTCTCGTGAACTCAATGATTTCAATAGTTGCATTGACTCATTGATCATCTGTTTAGTCAATCATACTGCTGTTTTAACTTATTTGGATTAGGCTCTATCCTGTGTTTATATATTTTCAGTTACAATTCTTATTTTTCTTAGGTCCAATGTATATGCTGTGAGAATATACAAAATAATTTAAATAATTTAGTTGAAGCCAATATAAAATATTTATTTGTACTATTCCATATTACTTTACAAATTATAATAAAAGAAAGCTATTGCATCCACGATTAAGTTCAAGCTCGAGATTTTGACATATTTTATTAATTATTATAGCAAACGTTTTGACCTAAACGAGTTTATACAATCATTGAAAATTTCCAATTTACTAACATAGCTTATCTAAAATGTTTGAAATTGCACTTATTGTTAAAATAGACTAATAGCAATTTGTATACAATGGAAACGTTGACTAAACAGAAGAAGAGCAAGTAAATTGGAGCAGCTTGTAAAATTAAAACTCTAGCGTTGAAGCTTGCTGCTGAAAAGCCTGGAAAGTAAGCAGTATTGTTTATGCAGGGAAGCTCATATTTTCATTAAATATATACATTTTTGTATATTATTGTATGTTTGTTGCTTTAAAAAGTTTGAAAGAACCATACTAACATATAATGTTACGATATCAAGACGCTTTTGTTTTGGTTATATGCGATTCATTTGCTTTGCTTGCTCTAGCGTGGCAGATTTAATTTCGTTTTTATTATGTTTATCAGCATGGTTTTTGCAAGCTAAGTTTAATTAAATATACTGTACCGCGCCATAATGTGAAAAAATTCTTTAAAATAGAGTTAAACAATATCTGCAGATAATTATTGCCAACAATTAAATCAAATGAGCACACAAATTAAGAGTACACGGTTACGAATAGTCATTAAGAATCAAGCTATTTTTCCCCATACTAATGCTCGCCAGGATTATTACATTAAGGAATTGGGTTATGAATTTGCATCGTTTGTTGCATATAGTCCCAAAAAATACCACACATACTTTCATAATTTTTAATTATGCCTTTTGTATAAATTCTATATAGAGGAGTTAAATTTGCTTTTCAGCGATTCAAGATGCTCAATCGCACAAGAAATATCGTGTGATCGATTGATCTTATAAACCTTCCTGCCTTTTTTTCTTATATTTAATTTTTTGTGACAAATAGTCGCTCTGAAAATCGGTGTCTACATGTAAATTTGAAGCATATGTTTTAACAACCACGAACAGACATCTTTTGATACAAATCAATTGTCTCCTTCCTTTCGAGTTATTAATGTTGGGTTGGTTGCAAATCAGAGGGACTACCCATTTGAATTGTTGAAGATCACCAAAACTTCCTTTGAAGCACCTTGTCAATGGCCTTGACATTGGAAGACAGTTCTCGAGAAATATTCAATCACGAACAATAGTTTAAGCAAACATCTGTCATTTGTAATGTAAGAAAACGTTGAAATGGACTCTATAATTTAAATAATTTAATAGATAAAAGAGCCAATTAATATTTATGATTATCGATGGACAGTGAGAAGACCAATTTTCTACACGATGTACTATAGTTTCAAATTAAGTAAGATATGAAATGAAGATTATTTTTAGCTTCTTCTGCGGCTCACGAAATCATAAATGCATGCCCATAGAAATCATAAAAATTTATGAGAACCTCTATGGAATTATCATTATTAAAGAAAAATTCTGGTGGCCACAAATCAGGGCTTCTCAAATCATTATAAATCGTTATGAACTTTGCAAGAAATTTGCCTTAATTAATGAACAATGTTCTATTATGAAAACAAAACTTAAATACAAATATATCTTAGAGATATATCTTAAAGAGTTCAATAAAATGAATTTCTCGAACATTTATTGTAGTTTAATTCGTTAATGAGCAAGATTTGCAATTGGTTAACCGTAAGGATTATTTACCGCCAAATTCTATAACTTTTTCACCTAACTGTAACAAGTAAACAACACGGAAAGGAATATGTGGTTTATAAATTACAATTAAATTTGATTGTAAATTAATAAGTTTGGTAATTACGACATGAACTCATTTCTTAATCTAACAGAAGTTTCACCAAATAATTCAATTGCAACCAATATATACACAGACGATATTTGCGAATATACTGATTTCATTACATTAATACAGTTTGTTAACAATATTGGTAATCGGAGATGGTTAAATTTTTGGAAAATGTTCCGTTATTTGTCTGTTCAAATATGTACATGTACCAATTAGTAAGTAAAGCGGGATTTTAATGAAAAACCAAAAAGTATATTTATTTTTCAACTAGCAGTTAATTACCAATCAGTTCTTATCAGAAAATTTTGAACAATTTTATCATTTTAAAGCGAGTTTTATAGATAGAGCCTGTAAAGATAGTAAATCAATTTTATACGCAATGATATTTTACATTTACCTTTTGTACGAATATAATTAAAAAATGTTATTATTTGGTAAATTATATATATGATAAAAAGTTATTATTGAAAAGAAATTAAGTTCACGAGATTTTTTTAAATGTTTGACAATTAGATGCAATTTTAAATCGAAAATAATATAATTACCCCACCGTGATGTATATACCCCTACTGCTTGCAAAAATGTATGCAAAATAATCAACTAAATATTTTATTCTTACTTATCAATGACATTTTTTGTTTAAATGCCTGTAACTATACCTATTAATAAAATCACGTTACATGTTCAGTTCAGCTAATTGCCTCTTCAATATGAATTTCAACTTTACCACAGTTGAAACTTTAAAAATGACCATAAACTTTTTTTGGCTTAGTGTTTTAATGTAAGAAGTTCGCTATACATTGGTTTAAAATATTTACATAAAACTTCATGTGCTCTAAGCAACCACATGAAGTTAGCTTCTATTTTCCTTTCTATGAGCTTGAATAAAAATGTTATGACGAAACATATATAAAATATAATCTACACACAAAAAATATTATCAACCCAATTACAGTGAATGGGCAAATGCATTTCTTGAACAGCGTTTCGTTTGATGAATGGCCAATCAATGTTATCTTTAATGAACACGAAAAGTAAACATAATGAATTAACAACCTTAATTAAGAATACAAACAACTCCTTTCCTGAAAAATATGTAATTCATTATAAGATATTGTATAGTGTAAGAGTCTTAAAGCTTTCAAAATATACTCGTAAAATTGTTCAATCAATATAAGGTATTAAAATCAACTTATAGAAACGAAAAACAATGCAAGAAAACTTCTTCTGCTGGGAATATTCCGCAGAAAAACACAAATATATGCTCGGAATAAAGCAAAAGATATTTCCAACCTAGCTCCGGGACATAAAACGATACTTACAAATAAACATAGAGAGTACTAAAGTAACAATTACCAATAAACAAGGGGCTCAATTCATTTGTAAAATAAACGTCACTTCTGACAATGTTTCTTATGGAATAGAACGAAACTATAAAATGGCAAATAAACATCTAAAGCAGCTAAATAGCATTTAAATTATAATAATACAAAACAAATGAATGCTTTTACCTAATTTTTTAATTTCAAAAACCAAATCTTTGAATTGATATTAAGCAAATTTAGTTCTGAAGACGAATTAAATTTCAAGTTTAGCAAATTATTCTACTAATAGCTATTATTGGAGCTCTGGAAAACATACGAGGACGCGAAATTCGTAGCTAATATATTTTTTTCACTAATGATATAAGCTCAACAATATTAAAAGCAAACCTAAATGTTGTCACTACACATGCCATGTCATAATTTAAAAATTTAAATAGAATGCTACATATCCAGTGAGTAGATTAAAAGTAGATAGAAATGTGCTTAGATCATTTTGTAATCAATTTTGAAATGATCACAGAAATAATGCATTCAATAAACTTAAACAGGAATGTCAGAAAATTGAGACTATCTAACTCATGTTTGAGAAAGTTGAGAAGTGTTCATTGGCTTTTTCTAGCTCAAGAGAAAACTTTAAATATCGCTCCTTTCAAATTTTGAATATGAACGTTCAAGCAATGTGCAATATTACATATTTAATTGCAAACTGTCCAATTCAGAATGAATAAAGGTTCTTGCTGTAATCTAAAGAGCATAGAAGCTCTATAGTGTATTTTCCATGAGGTTTTAAGACACGAAGACAACATTCGTAGCCCAAGAGTTAAAAGAATTATGTTGAGTCTAAACTAAATTTTACTAGCATTTTTTCGTAGTTAAGCTCTTAGCTTATGTTTCATTAAATTAAATTGCTAAACTACATTGATCCTTTGAGTTTATTTCTATGTCAAAATAGTTGTCTATGATTATTGGCGAATTAATTCTTATTAGATTCGCACAAGATTGTAGGACGACATGTCATCATCATTAATGAATAACTGAAACACGCATTAGTCTTAGTTTGTGAGAATTAGACTATTCTGCTATAAAGCAGTTAATATTTAGTTTTCTGATTCTGAAAATTATACGTTTTCTAATTAAACTCATTTTTACGTGGTATTAATTTATTAATTAATTTCGTATGTAATAATACAAAAACATAAAGAATGAAACTGAAAGTATTTCTATATTTTTTATAGATTTAATGGTTTCAATAATTGTTTGACTAAACTAAGCTCTGATCCAATCGATTTCTTAAATGTATATTATTTAATAAGTTTAAAACATTTTAGACATTCTATCATTTTACTTGAAAAGACATAATATATGCTTGGTAAAGTAACAAATTATTACGTCTAAAAACACCTTGACTTATATTTCCAGCAGCATCATGTTTCATATATGAAAAATGTACCAAAAATTAAAATATAAATAGCTCCACCAGGGCCGGCATGTAAATATAAAATAGTGTAGCACATGAGCTGATGGATTTTTAACAAAAATAACATTTCATTTTATTATTCGCTGAATGAGTGGTGAAAAATATTTTCGTTTCTGGTACAGAAAAAAATTTTCATTTGAATGATAATTTAGCTAAGTTTTGCGTGAAATACACCCATTGCTAATTGCTACTGGTATCATGTAGATAATTCTTTTAAATACATTTGAGTAATTAGTACTAGATAAACATTCTTTGCAGTCAAATGTGTCAATGCTTGATATTTGTAGGAAGCAAATATTTTACCATTCAATCTGATATTAATCACAACGTTGGTTTATAAATTTAAATATTTGCCATTAATATTCATTTCGATTCCCTTATATAATATTAAATACTTATAGATATACCTATATTGAGATGAAAAACTGCAATCAGTGTACATTTTGATTTTTACACAACACGTTGTGTATACTGGCGTAAATTATAAACTCATGATACCTATTCTCATCAAAGCAAGCTATTAATTCAATGTGTTGTATATTGTCATATGCATTTCGATAAAACGTTTTTTGCCAAAAATATATTTTTAATTAATAATCTTTTGCATTGTGTGATTATTACGGCAACTTCACCACATAGTGCGAAAAAGATGTTAATTTATAAAATTTTCACACTTATTAATTGCTAATAATATAAAAATTCAGGGCAGCACAACATTGTGACGAGGGCTACATTTTTAGAATAATTACAAGTTTTGTTAGAGCAACCCAAAAATGTATACTTATTATAAAGTAAAAATATTTTTCTACACTTTAGATAAAGATAATGTTGACCATTAACTGACTTAAGAAATCAAACAAGGCTCTAAGCAGATATGGAGAACAAAAATATAATTTTTGTAAGCTAATAAAGTCGGTTAATATACTTGTCCCCTATATAATGAAATACACGAGCTGGCAGCATTTCACAAACTTGCAATTCGTCTTCTCAAATCTTCGATATTTTAGTTTTGTAAACTTCAGAATCAAATAGGGTCATTGAGGGTCATTCGATTGTTTCTTTTATGTTAGTTCTTCTTTTATTCAATCACTGTTAAAGGTTTTTACCCTTAATAGCCAATAGACCACCACACCTTTGCAAAACAAAACTATCGGCTTTGTTGACTTTCTAAACAGTTATTATAAAGCCAACAGCTATTTCTAGCTTATAAGGTACTAATTTTATTATTCTTCATAAAGGAGAAAGAATCAATTACGCTAGTACCCATGAATCATGCTAAAACATATATATTTTTATTATTGTGCATAGGTTTCTTCAAAACATACAAAATTTTGGCTCTCCAATATGAACAATTTCACTTATTTATATATCAACTTAAGTAAAGAAAAATCATCATTAAAGAATGTTAGAGATCACAAGTAAAAGTAAAACTACCTAAATCTTTTACTATAATCCATGTCACGTCAGGTTGTTATTTCAGGATTTTATATTGGATGGGCAAATTTTTTTAAGCAGCTTTGTAAATGAAAGGATACTATTTATAAGTGATGTAACTTCTAAGCCAACTACTTCTACTTGTTATTATTTTTATGGTATTTTCAATCATGAAGCTACGAATTTAAGAACCATAAAATTACGTCTAATTGATTGTTAGAGTATCGACTTTGTAAACACAATTAATTACATTTTTTTTT
The DNA here is from genome assembly GCA_033557835.1 of Helochares maculicollis. Lineage (NCBI taxonomy): Eukaryota > Metazoa > Arthropoda > Insecta > Coleoptera > Hydrophilidae > Helochares > Helochares maculicollis. The sequence goes on from JAWQRO010000216.1 coordinate 42,240, forward strand.
ATATCAAAGTTATAAAATAAAATTAATACAAGTCGTTCATTATAGACTTACGTCTTTAAAACCTATCAATTCAACTTCCTTGGTTGTAGTCATGTGATCCTCAAGAGCAGCAATTAAACTTTAAAACTGTGTTCGGGAGAACAAAGATATCCGGTTCAAAATTAAATGCTATACATCTGTAAATGCAACTGGATTTAAGACAATTATATATTTCTATATTAATAATGTGAGCTAGTATATAGGTAAGGTATAAATGATTCTGGTTTAGAAAACTAATGTTTCGACCTTGAGTTAAAAACTTTTATGTAGGGGAAACTATTAACTTATTAATAAATATTGCATTGAAATATGAGGGCTCAAATAGCTTATTTTGTATTCTATTGTTAATATAATTGTTATGCAAAAAATCCAACAAATTTTCAAACTCAAGCAAGATTATATGTTATAACTTATAAATAGTGTCTTCTTTATAGTTTTGAATGTCATTTTCCAAATGATCGTGTGTAAAATATTGCTAGATATTGCTGTTCAGGTACCATTATAAAAAATAAATCTAAAATATAACTATGACTTACATTAATATTGTAGCTGTGTACATGTTTCTCTTTTCCCGCAATTGAAAATTGTATCCATTTTTCTGTAGGGAAAATTAGTCATTTCCGAAAATGTTATATTGCTGTTTTACAAAACTTAGTGTTTATTTTTGTTGAAATTTTCCACAAACATGCTTTTTATGTTTATTAAGCAAGCCAATTCTTCAATGCCGATGTGATAGTTCAGTTCATAACTGTGGTGGATACTAAAATAAGTTTAATGAGAAAACAATAATTTTTTTTCTGAACTGCTTTCCAAAAGTTTCAAAACTCGAGGACCCTCCTGATTTAAAACTTTTAGGGGTGAACTTTCTCTCTGGAAGTATTCGAAACATATGTCCCACTTTATATTAACTATCTTGCAATTTTATATTATTTGGAGTCGAGAAGTTGTTAAATAGCGGCCAGTGAATTTATTTTTATATTTAAAAATATAAGAAAATAAACTCTTTATATTATTTTATATATCTTAAAATGGTTTAATATTTTGATTGATTCCTGAAGTTTTATAGGCTCTATGGGTTTCGTTGTATGTAAAATTAGTTGTTAATAAATTGTTCCATAATGTTAGAAATATAAGTGTCGTTCCTTTTGCATACAATAGATTTTATGATGAAATATTGCACACGCTAGATCACCTTAGCCTTTGATATTCTACAGCACTGATTTTACTAGCTTGCTAAACATCTAGAAACAGAATTCTGTCAGTACAACATTACAATAATATATTGAAAAATAAGTACGTTCCGTGCGATATTTCCGAACTACAACTACCTTTTGATAAAAAGACGTTATTGGTACTATACCTGTCTTCAGCGACATTTCGCGAATATTTTCCTTCGAAAAATGTTCACACAGAATTTGTACCTATGTTTTACGTCTTATAGAGTTTTTGTTTTTTCGTCTCTTACTAACCTTATTAAAAGAAAAGAAGAAATCAAAATCATATTTCTTAACAAATACAACTGTAAATATATCTTCTGAGACGTATACTCGAGAAGGGGAAAATTTAAAGGAATATCGCTCGCGTTGCTGAAAGGAAATACTTTTGATTTATCAGCTTAAGTACATCTAAATATTTTGCGTTGTAGGACTCTCTGCATCGTAGAAGCCATCAGGCACGAGGTTTAGCTCAAAGTTGGTTAAAATTCTCGAGCATGCTGATTCCATATAAATTTCAGAGTTTTACACCAAAAACGTGTGTTTGCTATAAAAGAACTAAATAAATATATTTTACTGCTGCATCCAGCTTATGTCAATATTTTCATATAGTAAATTAATTATTCATATAATAAAAAAGCAATAAAACTCTTGATGCTATTTTTACTCTTATCAAAGACATATCAGTTGCTTCTCCAATAAAATTGCTCAATAATAGAATTGATCATTTAAGTACTTAATACACACAACGTTTTTAATATGAACGATATGTCGTGACTCTTCCAAATGACAATAGAAACTAGATTCCTATTCTACAGAACAGTAGATCACATTTTTTTGTTGAGTGGATTGAATTTGTATTAACAAATCAATGAATAATATTTGGAACCCGTAATTTAATAAAGGGTTGTTTATGCTCAGTGCATATTTATAATAGATATTTAAAAAGCGTTAAACGTCAGTCGAATAGGGTCATAAAACGGTTTATTTAATAAAACATCGACATTTTACAACCTTATCTGGTCTTGTTGGATAAAATATATCGCTATAAATTTCAATTTTCGATATCCTTATAGTAGTAGAGGAACGCCATGCGATAAATTTGCTCGACTTTTGGATATCATCAACGTTTATATGGGTGTTTGGTATTAGATATATAAAGGTTTTCAAGTTTTTCGGTTTTAAATTTTATTAAAGCTTTAGCAACGGAATTCTCTGCACAAGAAGTGGGAAGACTATCTCTAATAAAATATTTCTTTATCATATCTTACTGTAGAGGATGCAAATTTTCAAATGAAAGAAAGTTCCTTAATCCCATAGGATGGATAGCTGAGAGCATATGTTAACTTGTACAACTACAAGTATTCAGTTTACATCGAATCTAGGGACTGCTTCGTCCTCCTATTATCTTTAGACAAAAGCAAGACTATGCACAAATGAAAATTTATTAGACGGGTGCTATTAAGAATTTGATTTTTAAATGATTTACTTTACTTATTGCAAATGTATGGTATACAGGTATAACCGTGGCTTTGGCCAGATTTATATTACGACTATATCAAAACCAGAGCCAATTGTTTACATAATCACAATATCTAAAAAATGTAAACGAAATTGAAAGGTTACATTTTTTATTTAAAACTTTATTGGTATAAAATTTAATGCAAATAATTTTTATTTTCATAGTCAAAGCTACTGATCTTCTGTCTGATCATTTTCTATCTCCAATGTTTGTTTTGCATAGCAACAAAATGCAAAATATAAACTTGTAAAATTGAAACCCTGCTTTTAATTTAGTTGATAAGCAATGCATGCTCTGAATGAGGAAATATAAAAGTTATTAACAGATGAGATTATCATTGAAGCAAATAAATATTTAATTAAAACGGTTCCATAACTCTGAACAGAGCTATTTTTTGTGTGTACACCAAACCTCAATGAGAAGCGTCACCTAATTTACTCCCACTTGTTCAACAGACCGAATTATTAATCCTGTACACATTTCAAAACTTTAGATTGCAAATCTGAAAGCTTCACGTGCTTGAAAAGTTAGGAAATGTGAGGGAACAAGCACTGTTAATTGGATGTAGTACATGATTCGTGATAAAAACAGTCAAATAAAATATTCAATTTCTTTTTTTCTAACCCTAGGCTTGTATGTTAAAGCAAAAAAGAAAGCCTGTTGTGTCAATTTAATTACGTTCAGATATTGCGGTAAATTTTGCAAATTCTATTTCCTTCATAAACGATCCATCAATTGTAAGGGGGTTGATAAAACCTCGAGATGTGGTGTATAATATATGGATCTGTAAGGGCACAAAGTAAACAGTAATTCATCAAATTATTTTTGTGAATACGTGACTCGCAATATTAAAAAATAAATTAAATCGCTTCGCAGCGAAGAGAATTTTTTAATTTTTGCATTTCTTTCATTTCAGGTCCGGCTTCAAATATGGAAAACAAATTGTCTGTGTATTGGAATGAGCAACAACTTCAATTATTTCAACTTTTCAAAGGGCATATTCTTTGGTGGAAACCCACCGACAAAATGTAATATTCAACTTTAAACATTCTTTAAAGCTTCTGAACAGCATGGAAAGCTATTTTAACTTCACGTTTAACTCGACAGGAGCTTCATTTCAAAATAATACTACCATATATAGCTGTAATCATCCGTACTTCAACGAAGAGGACCTACCCTTGATACAGGGGGTAGTTTACAGTTTATACACAATTATTTTCGTTATTTCCATGCTAGGAAATGGAATAGTGTGCTACATTGTCGTTTCTTCCCCGAGGATGCGGACGGTTACTAATTTTTTCATTATGAATTTGGCTATTGGTGATATACTCATAACGATTTTTTGCATTCCGTTTACAGCGGTTGCTTACGTACAGCAGTATTGGCCGTTTGGGGCGTTTACATGCCCCATGGTGAATTATTCACAAGCTATGGCGGTTTTCGTGAGTGCGTACACCATGATGGCAATTAGTGTTGATAGGTATATGGCGATTATGTGGCCACTAAAACCTAGATTGTCAAAAAGAGTTTCGGCTTCGATTATTCTGTTTATATGGTTCCTGGCTGCTATTACTGTGCTACCTATTCCGTTGGTATCGACTTTAGATCAGCCAGATGCATGGTTTAGAGTGTGCAATCGGTAAGTACATTGTTTGTCGCCTAAATTACTAAGTATTATTATAGGTATATAACTCTTAAAAACGTATCCATAAAAAATCATTCTGTCTATTTTTAAATGAACTATCTAGGTTAACAAAGATAGCTGGTAATGCTGCGAAGGAAAATAAAAAATACTGCGATATGAGGAAATATTTTTACTGAAAGAAATCAAAAAACTGTAATTTATCAGAACTACCATGCTAAAACTATTTTAGTCCCAAACTTATAATCTTAGAGTGTTTATATAAATACAGGGTGTTACAGAATTAATTTCCAATACTTAACATGTTAAGAAGGCCAATGTGACCACGATCTGGTATTTTCTAAGTTTAAACATAATTTTTGAAAATTTGGCTAAATTGTGACTCCTGGCATAACTGAAATGATGCTGATAGACCATACTGGGTTAAAGAATATTATGCAGACACAACGGCATAGTTATTGCTATAAAAATAACGGCATCGCAATCACACACGTCGTTAGATTCTTCAAAGCTTTGAGATTAAATTTTTGCATAGACGCAAAACCGTCCCAATCAAGGAGAAATAGAAAAAGAACATAAAAAACCATTAAAGTCAAATTTTATAGCTCCGTGTTTTTTCGAATCATTTAAAACAGAACGTGACCTCGACAAAAGATTATTTTGTATTGCTATCTTTGGCCGCAAGAAAGACGATTACATCATACATCGCAAACTAACGTCACTTTTAGCTCTATATAAATACCGGCATCACAGTCAAAACAAAGCGTTACATAAACAACCATCTAAGTAAAATTTTATTCGAGCGGGTTGTTTTTGACCTGGAGATCGAACGTGACCTTGACAGAATATCACTTTATATTACATCCGCAAGAAGGGTGGTTACATCATACATCGCAAACTAAACAATAACTTAATTGTCAACAATCTTTATCGTTAATATTCGAAAATACGATGGACTGCATCACAATTAATAATATAAATTCATGTTATTGCGACGACAGAACATTCACGTCTTCTCTTGCATATGTGGTTGTAAATTTATTGCGCTTTACGTCTTTTGATGAGAATCCGCTTTCATTTTTATCATCTTGTTTACAATAAAACGATGGTTTTTCTTGTCACGTGCTTAGTAAGCTCAGATAATTTGCATATTACTAAATATGTCTTTCTTTGAATAAGGCCTAAAGAAAAGTTTATTTGACTAACGTAATAGTAAATAATGTTTTAAGAACAAATTTTAATGAACGCACTCCGACCAAACATGTGGCGCTTGTGTTTCCTTTCCGGTGGAAATTTATTGGTCTATTAACTTTTTTTGCTCGTCTTTGTTTCTTTTCAACGAGAGTTTTTTTTTTAATATTATTTTGTCAGTTTCGAGTCTAGATGCTTTAAGCGTAAACACGAAGGAGGTTTTTTGAAATACCGATAAAATTCGTCTGTGGTTCTTAACATGTACATGTAATTAATATCTCGGCTACTAATTATGCCCCTAAATTCAAACAAAAACCTATCGCTTGTTATTTTTTTATATGTACCACCCTTGTAAGTTTTGTAGCTTAATTTTGAAACAGGCTGTATACATATAGATAAAACATACATCACCATTGAGGGCACCACCTTAGAGACAGTTGACGAATACATATATCTCGGTCAACTAATAAATATATCAGGATCCCTACTTCCAGAAATCAATAGAAGAATTAAACTTGCATGGAGAGCATTTGGACGAAACTCTATAATATTCAAATCCA